>JAXQQM020063336.1:0-55540 GCA_034641835.2 Pinus albicaulis
ATCCATCTCAATGGATTACATGTCGGGCCTACCTTCTACTAAGCATGGGAATGACCGCAGCCGTGTGCAGAAACATCAACAGAGCCCTCTAAGATGGCCATTATGGCTAATCGCGGTAATAATAAATATCACAGTTTTCATTGCTAAACTTTTCTTTTCTAATCCAGTGGGTACCTATCCTACGCCTATCATTGTCATGTCATAAAAGTTCTTGAAGGTACATTTTGGTCTAGCCTCTGGTCAATGCTAGACACCAAGCTCACCAAGTCCACAACTTTCCATTCCCAAACAGATGGCCATACAGAGGTCGTCAACAGAATGATTATACACATTCTGTGCATGCACAATTCAAAGCATCCACGCACATGGGATGAGAACCTCCCCTATGTATAACATAGTTATAATCGAGCTCTCCACAGTTCAATCGGCAATAGCCCCTTTCAGGTGGGCTTGGGATTCCAACCACTATGTCCCATTGACGTAGCCATGCCATTTGTGGTTACTCAGGCCAATTCAGCTCATGTCCAGTCTAAAGTTGACAAAGAAAATAGCTTCATCAAGCACATTCAACACATCTGCCAATAGGTTCATGACATATTGGATAGAGCCAATGCTAAGTACAAGCAATGCCATGATCAACACCGAGTGCCACACAACTTCCAGGTGGGAGATAAAGTATGGCTACATTTGCAGAAGGAGCGCCTCACTGTACCCCACCGCAAGCTTCACCCGCTCTGATACGGGTCATACACCATCACCAAGGCTGTAGGGAGCAATGGCTTCGAGCTCAGTATTTGACCATTCCTTGGTCTGCACCCAGTATTCAATGTGGACCGCCTCCGTCCTTACTTCCCACCTCTACTGGACACCTCTGATATTGTAGAACAACTCACACCAACAGAGTTAAACCCAGACTGCATGGAATAGACCACCATATATTTTATCATGGACATGAAAATCAAGAACACTTTCCAACAGCAGATCCAACTGTATCGGGTTGTTAAAGCTGGCCAACTCCTGCACCAAGTAAAGTGGTTCACCAGGGACCAAGTTCAGTAGAAATTTCCTCATCTCAGGGAGGAACTTAACGCAATGGGGACCATTGCTTCCTAAGGGGGGAGGAATGATCCAGGTGGATAATGGTGGTCACTCGCCTATTCCACTTGGGGCCCCACCATTGTCTCTTTCAGTTTTTCAGTTTCGGCACAACTTACTATTTTTAGCATTTTTTCGGGTCCTGAACTTCCAGAGCAGTTTTGAGGCCCTAAACAACGTTTTTTGGGAAAACGGAGAGCAACATGGGTCCATGGACCGATGTTGCTCGTTCAAAATTTGTAGTCCTCGGACAGATATTTCTAATGAGGTATGGTACGTGTCAAACGAAGATTGTATGCCAAAGCTACGCCCCTGGGAAGTTGAAACACCAATTTACCTAAACGGGGCCCGTAGTTTTGGCACTTCATCTCCTAGGGTTAGGGTTTTGGCTGTTTAGGATTTCCCATTGTTTCTAAATAATAAATATGCCCTCGAGCCTCATTGTAACTCAGTTCAAAGGCCTGTAGCCACCACATCTCTTCTCAGAGATAGCTACCAACGTCTAGCTAGTTTTATTTCCATTTTGTCTGCAAGCAAATTTCATTTATTTGATATTAACGAAATGAAGTGTTATTTCCATTGCATCTTTGTATTTATGGTTATATGTTTATTTTGTTGTGTTCCTGCATAAATCCGGATCAATACCAGCTACCCACTTCATTGGTTCTAATATTTTTACTCCGGTAGCTTCATAGTAGGTGGAGCACAGATACTAGCTTGGCTCGAACTGCGGGTATTCGCTGCGGTCATTAAAATCCCAATCCTCCATGCACAGCTGGGGAAATTTTCCCAAAAAATCCCCCTAAACCAATAATTCATCTAGAATAAATGGTGTAAAAATATTGTATTGGACTGCTTCCAGATCCTTGGTAGGCTTCGCAGCTATTGGCTTCCATGGTGGAAAATATGGGGGCAACCTAGAGATAGGTTCCACCTGCTCCGCATCAATTTCTTCTGGTGCGATTTATTCTTCGTTCGATTTTTCTACCTCAACAGGCTGCTTTTTCCGATCTTGGCCCCCCTTACTCCTCTGTTCCTCGGAAATTTTCTTCTGGGGCGACGATCTCAACACCAAATTTTTTGGCTTTTTGGACAAAGCCGCGTCCATAGTTGTATGCTTTCTGGACGATATCAACCCTATGATAGTTTCTAGGGGTGTAGCTGTCATTGCATTTTCTAGATCTTTCCGGATTGTGTACCCTAGCCCTACTCTTAGCAATTATTCTTGAAGCACTTCAAAGCTATATTCCAACATGCAGTAGATCGCTTGACATTCTTGTAGGCACAAAATATCAATTCTAATACATAGAGCGCAAAGTGTCAGAATGTGGAGCGGGATGCTTAATTTATAGCAAAATTCAAATTAAAACTTCATGATCTCCTTCAGACATGCCTCGTTAATGCAGATTTGGTGGCATGTTCACCCAGATATTCTCATTAAATACATCCCTCCCGCTCCTTTTAATGGCCAAGTCCTTTTCAAATCAACTATTCTTGTTCCAATGGTATATTTTTTGACAAACTTCGTCAAACTCATCCCTTCGGTGTAGTCCTCCCTCCCTCGATGTAGTTTCCTCCAACTGAACCAACTTACTACATACTGCGCAATACTTAAAATTCTTCTTGGCATCGTAGTTTATAATCACATTCTCTCTTTCAACTACGTGGAGCATTAAGACTCTTTGTTGGCCATATAGTCATTGTGAACCCCCAAGGGCAGAGCTTTCCTTTTATAAATTCAATCAGATTCCATTAATACGTCCAGGGAAAAAATCTCCATTCAGCTTCATGAGCTGAACTGCTCCGCCCTCCGAGACATTTCTGATAATGTAAGGTCCCAACCAGTGCATTTACAACTTTCCCTAGAACTTCACAAACTTGTTTTCATACAAAATAACTTGGCCCCCATTCTTGAACATCTTCTGCTTAATATGAGGTTCATTCCAGGCCTTTCTCCTCTCCTTCTGGACCTATAGGTGAAACCCAATGATGAACATATCATCCTCCACTGCGAGCAGTCGCTCCAATCACTTCTCCATAATGTCGCTGCCCACCATATTCGTAACTACTGCGATGTGAAGACTAGGCACAATGTATTCCATTAGCATCATTGCTTCGTGTCCATACACTAATTGGAACAAATTCTGACCTGTCAACTTCTTACAAGTGTTCCTATAGGCCCACAAGACTGCATGAACTCACAGATCGTAGTCACCGCTGTTGATGTTGCACACCTTCATCAGAGAATTCTCTATAATTTTGTTGAAGGCTTCCATCGTCCCATTTTCTTGAGGTTGATAGGGTGTACTATTTTGGTGATGCATTCGAAATTGCATAGGTAATGCTTCAATAGTGATGTTCAAGAAATGCATACCCCTATCACTCATCAATATCTTCGAACAACCAAACTGTGACAAAATATGTTCAAAAATGAACTTCTCTTCTGTCTCTGTAGTACAATCATTTACTAGTTGCACCTTAGCCCATGGGGTGCACACACGTATTTGAAGATGCCATGGATGTATGGGCCTCACTGTAGGAGGACCCTTAGGTCCAGAGAATCAAAGCAGAAGTTCGTGAGCAATTAGAACAGATGGACCAGATTAAGGTCACAACCAAGACCTTAGCACCGATACAATGATATACCCATCTCTAAGAGGGTAAATTTTTGTAGGAACAAATCGATGAGTTGTGTATAAAAGAGCAACTTATCATAGCCAAAATGAAGCCATGGAAAATTGAGGCCAGTCAACTCTCACAAAACATGAAGAAAAAGCTGAAATCACTGCGACAAGTACATAAAGGAATTGCACAAAAGATAGACGGACCAGTCACTGAGACACTGCTAAGTGAGGTCTGAGAAGTTGAAAATAAGTGCACCGAAGTAGTTCCACTCGTGAAGGATGCCTTGAGTGGCATCAAAGAAAATATTGAGGGTGCATTAGCAGTGTGACTCGGGAAGAGTCAAATTTTTTTGTTGGGGACCTATTGGAAAAGGTACCCCTCTGTTAGGTCCCTGAAATTTGTCAGATTGGTAAGACCAAATAAGCAAGGGTAACATAAAACCAACTTTGGAGTCCTAGGACCTAGCCCTGCTGGACTCAGAGAGGGCTCTCTCTATATTTGTATAGAGATATAACTTGTTTGATTTAGGATGCTAATTTTAGGCTAGTTCAAATGATAGGGATTGTTTGTTTTGTTTTGTTTTGTTTGGTTGCTTGTCAAGAAGAACATGTAGAGTAAGAGAAGTTCAAACCATTGGGCTATGGATTTTTTGAAAGGTTTGAAGAGTACAACAACAAATCAAGGGTGTTTCATAGGGCAAGTTAACAAAGCCAAATGGATCTTAATAGCTTATGTGGGTGTGAAATTAACATTAAATTGTGAGTTTAGTAGCTTTAAATGTAAATTAATATTTAACATATAAAAGAACAAGAAGAATATTTAAGATCACTATGCTTAAGAAAGAACCAAAGGACAGGGCACACCATAAAATTCTTTGGTCTGGCTTTATCAAGTAAACTTTAAGACAACAATCCAGCAAAGCGTAGAGAGCAGGGAACTCCTAAATTATCTAGCTATTCACTTTTAGACAAAGAAAACATTTAAGATAACATTTCAGTAATGATTAAAGAGCAGGGAACTCCTAAATTCTTCAATCATACTTTAAAAGACCTTCAAAGTGACTATTCAAGATGGACCAAAGGATAGGGAAAACCATAAACTTCTTTAGCCAAACCCTAGTAAGTAAACTTCAAAGAAAACCTCGAGAACAACCTTTCAAGCAGAACCAAAGGATAGGGAAAACCATAAATTTATTTGGCTAGAATTTACTGAGTTAATCTCAAGAAAACAAACTAGGTAGAAATGAGATCAGGGAGCTCCTAAGTTCTCCAATCAGACCCAGTAGAGGAAAACATTTAAACAACAGAAAACAAACAAACTTAAGGAGCCTCTAACAACATATCTTAACCTAAATTTTCTGTTCTGTTACAAGAGAAAGTGATATACAAGATGGAAAATAGAAGGAAACAATTACAAAATTAGAATAACATTACCATTTAACCAAGTTCATGAATCCTGTGAATATGCTTGCTCCATTGATATCCAGTCCAAAAAAATTACAAAGCTTCAAAGCCAACTTATTTACAACTCAAAGTATATGAGGTATTCAACTCAACAATCAACCAAAAAAAAACATGAAGCACCCATGTAGTATTTATCTGCAAAATGAGGAGGTGATTCTCAGCTAGGGTTTCATATGCTATTTATCACAAAGTTAATGCATTTTGACCTTTGAGACCATGCAAGGCCCAAGGAAAAATATCTGAGACTCATTCATCGTAATAATAACTCCTAACATAACTTCTGAGCTAACTTTGGAATATGTTTGAATTTAAGGCTTCTCAAATTTTTTTACAATAACTCCTGGTAAGGGCGCAACGCCAGTGCAAACGCGCAGTGCCAAGGCAGAAAAAATGGCCTATCTTGCAGCCAAATCTTGGAAACCTTCAGATGTCCAACTGAGCTCCATGATGGCTCATTGGAAAGGTCTCTAAGTATATTTTTCAAATATTCTTTCACTTTCCAAAATGGTGCCCATCTGCCTTGTCAAAAACCTGTTCTCCCAATACTAGTAAACGCACAACACCAAGGTCAAAAAGAGGGCAAAAACATGATTGTTTGATGGTTTTTGGCCTTTTTGAGGGACCAATTTTGCTCCAAATCTCCTGAAACTTTATGAGGTTGATGTACGTTTCATTAGGAACATGTTTATGTTGACCATTTTCCATTTGGATGGCCCAAAAAAGAGTTTGGCATAATTTCTGCATGTTAAACTGTCAAAAAATCAAAATGTGCACAAATTTGCCAAAATGTACCAAAATTGTGAATTTTATTGCTGATTTAGAGGTTAGAGGCATGGTGAGATACCTCAACAAGAATTTCTAACTTCCCCTTCTCCTTTTTCTTAGCTAGGGTTTCCTTCAATTTGTTTTTCAACTACCTGATTTTGGCATCTTTCTCTTCGATGATCAGTCTTGAGTTGTCATGGTCATCTAGGTCATCCAAGTCCACCAAGTCAAACTCTCTCTCTTTCTCATGATGAAGGTCTTCCTCCATGTCATTTTTCTGCAAGTAATCACTACTTTGGCACTCAAATGGACTATCAAGTTTGTAACCTATGTCATCTACAAGACCAATTATTTTTTTTCCTTTCCCTTGCTGTCAATTGTTTTCATCTAGGAGTAGATAGTTTACATCATCAGTACTTTTTGTTGATAAATCTTCCAACACCTCTATAGAAGTGCTAAAATTTTTCCCATTTTTCTCACTTGCAGGTTCTGAACTGAGAAGATAATCCTCCTTTGTGATCACTTCTTCTTGGCCTTTGTGCCTCAACACCACTATCTTCTCCTTCTGACATATTTAAATTCTATTTTGTGAAAACCCTAGGGTGCAAGTGAAATGAATGAGGGGAAGAGGATGAGATGACTAGCTTGAAAGATGAAGGGAATGAGTATGAGTGAAGGGAATGAATGAAATGGAATGTGTGTTGGGAAAAACTAGATGAATGAAAACTCAAAATTAATGTAATTACCCTTTCTTTGACTGGTATTTCTTTTAGGAGGATGAAACAAGGGTAAAACAATGATCACAAGCTTGTAATTAGGGTTTTATTTAGGGTTACAATTGAACTTATTTAAGGACGACGCTTAAAAACAAGGTAAAAATGTGTACTTACTGCTTTGAGGGCTATTTGGAATACTTTGGAAAAATTTGGAGAAGATTAGAAATTGTTTGGGTAAAGAGATAACTCCACAACCTTCTCTGGCTAGGCGCGCAACGCCACTGGTAAGCACGCAATGACTCTGCAAGGTCCAATGCCAAGATATAGGCACTTAGTGCCTTCAAAAATATTGTTGAAAATTACTGGCAAGGGTGCAACTCCAAATTCCAGGCGCACAGCGCCAGTGAAAACACGTAGCGCCAAGGAGGTAGCATCTTCTAAACGTGCAACGCCATTCCTGCAACTTTTTGTAGACAACTTTTGGAGGCTTTCCTGGTGTCAAAATTGGGCCCATGATAGCTCATTGGAAATATTATCCTGCCTAATTTCGAAATATACATTTTTTTTTTGTTTTTTGTTTTGTTTTGTTTTTTTTTTTTTGTTTTTTTTTGTTTTTTTTTTTTTGGAGTTCATTTTCCTTGTCAAACGTTTATTTTCCCAAGACTGGTCAAAAGGTGCCGAATGAGGGTGCAAAAATGTAGAGTGCTGGTGCATGCAACTTTTGGAGGCCTTCCTCAACTCAAAATTGAGCTAAGGATAGGTCATTGGAAATATATCCCTGTCTAGTTATTAGTTGACTCATAAAGGAAGTCATTTAGACACTCCAGCTATGAGAAAATGTGATTTTCCCAAGGTCACTCCAGAAGTACAACAAACCTCTTGTAGCACCTGTAAATTTGAAATTTCTCCCAAACCATGATACTTGTGTAAATAATGAAGGAGGGTTTTCTTCCCTGACCTATGAGGAACAAAAAACTCTCTCACTTTTGTTAATTTAATCTATGTTTGGTCAGAAACATAGTTTGAAGCGAAAATGGTCAAATGAGTGGCAAACGACTTGATTCTTGGAATGATTTCTTAAAAAATGACGGATATATGATATTATGGGTTGGAATGGCATCATACTTACTGAGATGACCTATCTTATGGCTCTTCTGCTCATATTCCTCTTTTTCACAGCAAACCCTAGCTCAGTGGGAGAGGAAATTAGGGTTTAGTGCTTGTGAAGGAGAATAGGACACTTGAAAAGGACAACCACCAGTGGAAATTTTTTTCAAATAATGACCTAATGGAATGATGAAAAATTTATTGAGTATGAGACACCTAAGATGCACATGCAAATGTGTTCTGATTCTCGGTGGAAGTATGGAAAGACTGACAGTAACACAAGAGTGAAGATGAGGAAAATAAGTCCAAAATGAATTATTTTAAGAGCAACAAGGTGACTTTGAGAAGACCAACTGAGGAATAGTGAAAAAGGTTTTATGAAGATAATGAAGGCAGTGGGATTTCTAAAGATACCTTATAGTCACAGAATTCTATCTTTAGTTGATTGTAATAAATCCATAGTCACCTAGTGAATCTGTAGAATACTGGAGGATAACAGTGGCTCCACCTGGGGAGGGAAATTCCTTTAGGAGGTGTCAAGAACCTCAGAGTTTAGATCTATGGAATTTGTAGATCAGTGGCTTGATTTTGCTTCGTAGATTTCCTCCTCATTTAATTTCCAATTTGCTACTGTTCTTTGAAGCTGTGATCTTAAAATCTGAAAAACATGATTGCTTTGACATCAACTCTACCTACCCATCATACTTTTCCTAGCATTTTTTCTTCATTTGCGTGCATTCAGACCGACAAAACCTTGACATCATTTTACTTTTGAAATTAGAAGCTATCTACTTCTACCCTTATATCATCCAAAGGCTCAGATTAGACTGATGAGCTCTTTTATTCTCTACCTAATCTATTTATCTGTCAAGATTAACGAGTTTGACAGATTTTGATTCCCTAATCTATCAACGGGAAATTTAAAACATGACCAAATCAAGGTTAAGAAGTTTTATTTTTCATGAGTTGTGGCATTTTGGACAAGCTGCACACAGATTTTATTTTTTCACAAAGTAAAACTAAAAACTGAGGGCTTTGATTTGGAATTTGTCATTCATCCCTCTCTTTTCTCTTTGGTTCAGATTTGAACTTTGGGAACCAATATATTTTCCTAGCCTAATCTACTGATAAGCCAAGTTTAAATAGTTTGGAGAATCCTCATTTTCTAACTTATCAGCAGAAATTTAAAACTTGTTCAATCATGATTAGGCTATATGACTGAACAAGAGTGGCACTTGGACTTTCACACTTTCAGAAAAAATATTTTTTGGTATGGGGCTTTACCTTTTCTTTTTAATCTGCCCTCTTTTCTTCTTTTCTTTCTTTTGTCAAAACAATATGAAACTATAACTAGAAATATGCTCATAGTACTGAGCTTATTTTCACCTATCTATCCTAATATAACTTATATATGATATGTACATTAGGTGAAATCTCTTTTCCAATACAGCCAATCAAGTAAGTGACCACATGATTGATTTTTGTTCAGCGCTTTGAGTGTGCTGAAAAGATGAAAAGGCCACTCCCATATCATCTGCTTTTTAACAGAAGTGCTCAAAATCTTCTTTATACTCTACAACAAACTGTTCTTGGCATATTTTACTCCCTTTTCAAATATTTCTAATAAAATAGCAAAGGGATCTTTGAATAATATCTGGCCTAGAGGATTTGAGAAATAAAATTCATCCAAGATTACTCCTTCCTCCACTTGGCTAAGCTTGGTATCCTTTTGAGAAAGAACCTTTATCCCTTCTTCCTGATCATCTGACTTGGCAACTTTACAATGTACTGCTATGTGGTCTTTAAGCAAACCTGATATGCTCTGATTGATGGGACCAAATTCTATCTGAAAGCCATCATTCTGATGAGTAGGAACATTCTCTGGTAATAGGTCTTCTTGAGAGGGTAGCATAGCCTCAGTATTAATATGTTCTTTTGTTTCTTCATGAGGCAAGGCTGCAATATACAAATAAGCAGTAGAACAGATAGAAGCATTTTCAGAGGCTGGTTGTATGCTTGGATCCTGATTGTTTTCACCTTCAGATAAAGGAGGGGGCATTCTCTATTTTCTTTGGATAGAACCACAACTTTTTTCTTCCTCTTGTGAATGATCATGAGGCTGAATGCCTTCTTGAGCCTCACACAGAAGAGATGGTGAATCATCACTTATCCCTTCAGAGAGATCCTGTGGATTTTCTTCCATTCCCTGGTTGATTTCATCCTCAACCAAATCCTCTTGTTTGTTATGAAATTTAACTTGAGTATGAAATGCATGAGTTACCTCTAATAGATCTTCGGGATGCCAATTTACCAAATTTTCATCAATGTTTACAAGGTATTTATGAGATCTTCAAATTGATCACAAAATTTTTTAGCTAATGATAAAGATGAACAATTTTCTTTATAATGCTCATAAGATACCTTGTGGAAATCCTTTAAAGAAAACAAAATACCAGGGTCTAGGCCTTCATACCATTCCCTTGCTTTACCTTCTAATGTCACCATGAATATTTTCACGAGGTAGTCCTCATGCCATTCAACCTTTAACCTCCATGTATGTATATGAAATTTGATGAGATGTAACAAGGGGTCATCAGAATTTTCATCTTGAAACAAAGGCGGATTTTTGTCCCAATTTATTTGAGGCATTTTGTGGGGGAATCCAGGAATGTGATCTCTATTCATTGGAGCATACCTGCGTTGTGTCCTTGGATTCATCTTTGTCAATCAGTCAGAAGAAAGCGTTACTGCATCTTTATAACCAATATAGATTCTTATACTAGTGCAGTCTTTAGGTTTATTGAGAGTTGTGGAGTCTCCAGGTGGATGATTCTAATTGTTTTGAGGATTTGTTTGCTGTCCACCATGAACAATTGGATACCAATATTGAGATATTTTTTGGGTTTTTAGAGTTCTTTATATAACACTAAGATTTTCAATAAGTGCTCCCAAGTGGAGTCACCATTATGTTAGGTACCTATAATTTGTCAGATTGGTAAGACCAAATAAACAAGGGTAACATCAAACCAACTTTGGAGTCCTAGGACCTAGCCTTCCTGGACTCAGAGAAGGCTCTCTCTATATTTGTATAAAAGATATAACTTGTTTGATTTGGGATTCTGATTTTAGGCTAGTTGAAATGATAGGGATTTTTTGTTTTGTTTTGTTTTGTTTGGTTGCTTTTCAAGAAGAACAGATAGAGTAAGATAAGTTCAAACGATTAGGCTATGGAGTCTGTGAAAGGTTTGAAGAGTACAACAAAAAATCAAGGGTGTTTCATAGGGCAAGTTAACAAAGAAAAATGGATCTTAATAGCTTATGTGGGTGTGAAATGAACATTAAATTTTCAGTTTAGTAGCTTTAAAGGGAAATTAAGAATCCTTTAACATATACTAGAACAAGAAGAGTCTTTAAGATCACTATGCTTAAGAAAGAACCAAAGGAAAAGGCACACCATAAACTTCTTTGGCCTAGATTTATCATGTAAACTTTAAGACCACAATCCAGCAAACCCTAGAGAGCAGGGAACTCCTAAATTCTCTAGCTATTCACTTTCAGACAAAGAAAACATTTAAGATAACATTTCAGTAATGATTAAAGAGTAGGGAAATCCTAAATTCTTCAATCAGAATTTAAAAGACCTTCAAAGTGAATATTCAAGATGGACCAAAGGATAGGGCAAACCATAAACTTCTTTAGCCAAACCCTAGTAATTAAACTTCAAAGAAAACCTTGAGAACAACATTTCAAGCAAAACCAAAGGATAGGGAAAACCATAAAATTATTTGGCAAGACTCTACTAATTTAATCTTAAGAAAAAAACTAGGTAGAAATGAAGAGCAAGGAACTCCTAAGTTCTCCAATCAGACCCAGCAGAGGAAAAAATTTAAACAACAGAAAGCAGACAGACTTAAGGTGCCTCTAACAGCATATCTTATCCTAAATTTTCTGTTCTGTTACAAGAGAAAGTGATATACAAGATGGAAAATATAAGGAAAAAATTACAAAATTATAAAAACAATACCATTTAACCAAGTTCATGAATCCTATGAATATGCTTGCTCCATTGATATCCAGTCCAAAACAGTTACAAAGCTTCAAAGCTAACTTCTTTACAACTCAAAGTCTATGAGGTATTCAGCTCAACAACCAACCAACAAAAAACATGAAGCATCCATGCAGTATTTATCTGCAAAATGAGGAGGTGATCCTCAGCTAGGGTTTCAAATGTTATTTATCACAAAGTTAATGCATTTTGACCTTTGAGACCATGCAAGGCCTAAGGCAAAATATCTGAGACTCATTCATTGTAATAATAACTCTTAACATAACTTCTGAGCTAAATTTCGAATATTTTTGACTTTAAGGCTTCTCAACAACTTTTACAATAACTCCTGGTAAGGGTGCTGCTCCAAGGTACAAGGGCACAACGCTAGTGCAAAGGCGCAGCGCCAAGGTAGAAAAAATGGCATGTCTTGCAGCCAACTTTTGGAGGCCTCCCAATGTCTAAATGAGCTCCATGATGGCTCATTGGAAAGGTCTCTGAGTCTATTTTCCAAATATGCTTTCAATTTCCAAAATGGTTCCCATCTTCCCTATCAAAAAGCTATTCTCCCAAGCCTGGTAAATGCATAGCTCCAAGGTCAAAAAGAGGGCAGAAACATGATGTTTTGATGGATTTTCGCCTTTTTGAGGGACCATTTTTGCTCCAAACTTCCTGAATATTTCTAATGTTGATGTAATTGTCATTAGGAACATGAATATGTTTACCATTTTCCATTTGGATGGCCCAAAAAAGAGCGCAGTGTGAGTGGCGCTGCACGTTTGGCATAATTTCTGCATGTCAAACTGTCAAAAAATCAAAATGTGCACAAAGTTGCCAAAATGTACCAAAATTGTGAATTTACTTGCTGATTTAAAGGTTAGAGGCATGGTGAGTTGCCTCAGCAAGAATTTCTAACTTCTCCTTCTCTTTTTTCTTGGCCAGGGTTTCCTTCAATATGTTCTTCAACTGCCTAATCTTGGCATCTTTCTCTTAGATGATCAATCTTGAGTTGTCATGGTCATCTGGGTCATCCAAGGCCACCGAGTCAAAATCTCTCTCTTTCTCATGATGAAGGTCTTCCTCCATGTCATTTTCCTGCAAGTAATCACTACTTTGGCACTCAAATGGACTATCAAGTTTATAACCTGTGTCATCTACAAGACCAAATTTTTTTTCCTTTCCCTTGCCGTAAATTTTTTCCATCCAAGAGTAGACAGTCTACATCATCAGTACTTTCTGCTGATAAATCTTCCAAAACCTCTGTAGAAGTGCTAAAATTTGTCCCGTTTTTCTCACTTGCAAGTTATGAACTGAGAAGATAATCCTCCTTTGTGATCATTTCTTCTTGGCCATTGTGCCTCAACACCACTATCTTCTCCTTCTGACATCTTTAAACTCTGTTTTGTGAAAACCCTAGGGTGCAAGTGAAATGAATGATGGGAAGGGGATGAGATGACTAGCTTGAAAGATGAAGTGAATGAGTATGAGTGAAGGGAATGAATGAAATGGAATGTGTGTAGGGACAAACTAGATGAATTAAAACCCTAAGACAATGTAATTACCCTTTCTTTGACTGATATTTCTTTTAGGAGGATGAAACAAGGGTAAAACAGTGATCAGAAGCTTGTAATTAGTGTTTTCCTTAGGGTTACACTTCAATTTATTTAAGGATTACCAAATAGCTTAAAAAAAAGGTAAAAATGTGTACTTACTACTCTGAGGTATATTTGGAAGACTTTGGCAAAATTTGGAGAATATTAGAACTTGTTTGGGTTCATAGATCACTCCACAATCCTCTCTAGCTAGGCGCACAACACCACTGGTAAGAGCGCAACACCTCTGCAAGGGCGCAATGCCAAGATACAGGCACGCAATGCCTTCGAAAATATCTTTGAAAATTATTGGCAAGGGTGCAGGGTGAAATTCCAGGTGCGCAACGCCGGTGCGAACACGCAGCGCCAAGGAGGCAACATCTTCTAAACGCGCAGCGCCATTCCTGCACCTTTTTGTAGAAAAATTTTGGAGGCTTCACTATGTAAAAATTGAGCCCATGATAGCTATATGGAAATAATATCCTGTCTGATTTCCAAATATATCTTTGGTTTTCTGTTTGGATTTCATTTTCCTTGTCAAAAATTGATTTTCCGAAGACTAGTCAAAAAGTGTTGAACTAGGGTGAAGAAATTCAGAGTACTGCTGCAAGCAACTTTTTGAGGCCTTCCTCAACTCCAAATTGAGCTTAGGATAGCTCATTAGAAATATCTCCCTATCTAGTTATCCGTTGACTCATCAAGAAAGTCATTTGGACACTCCAGCTATGAGAGAGGTTGATTTTCCCAAGGTCACTCCAGAAGTGCAGCAAACCCCTTGTAGCACCTGTAAATTTGAAAATTTTCCCAAACCATGATACCTGTGTAAACAATGATGGAGGTTTTTCTTTTCTGACCTATGAGGGACAAAAACCACTCTCACTACTATTAATTTCATCTCTGTTTTGTCAGAAACATAGTCTGAAGCGAAACTGGCACTATGAGTGGCAAATGACTTGATTCTTGGAATGATTTCTTAAAAAATGATGGATACATGATATTATGAGTTGGAATGGCATCATAATTACTGAGATGACCTATCATATGGCTATTCTACTCATATGCCTCTTTTTCACAGCAAACCCTAGCTCAGTGTGAGAGGAAATTAGGGTTTAGTGCTTGTAAAGGAGAATAGGACACTTGACAAGGACAACCACCACTGGAACAACTTTTTAAAACATGACCTCATGGAATGATGGAAAATTTATTGAGTATGAGACACCTAAGATGCACATGAAAATGTGTTTTTATCCTCGGTGGAAGTATGGAAATACTGACACTAACACAAGGGCGAAGATGAGGAAAATAAGCCCAAAATGAATTCTTTTAAGAGCAGCAAGGTGACTTTGAGAAGACCAACCAAGGAATAGTGAAAAAGGTTTTATGAAGATAATGAAGGCATTGATATTTCTAAATATAGATGATTCGCAAAGAATGCTATCTTTAGCTTATTGTAATAAATCCATAGTCACCTAGTGAATCTATAGAATACTGGAGGATAATAGTGGCTCCAGCTGGGGAGGGCAGCTCCTTTAGGAGGTGTCAAGAACCTCAGAGTTTAGATCTCTGGAATTTGTAGATCAGTGCCTTGATTGTTCTTGGCAGATTTCCTCCTTCTTCAATTTCCGATTTTCTACTGTTCTTTGAAGCTGTGATCTTAAAATATAAAAAACATGATTGCTTCAACATCAACTCTACCTACCCATCATACTTTTCCTAGCATTTTTTCTTCATTTGGGTGCATTTAGACCAGAAAACCCTTGACATCATTTTTATTTTGAAATCAAAAACTATCTACTTCTACCCTTTTATCATTCAAAGGCTCAAATTAGACTGATGAACTCTTTTATTCTCTACCTAATCTATCTATCCGTCAAGATTAAACAGTTTGATAGATTTTCATTCCCTAATCTATCAACAGGAAATTTAAAACATGACCAAATCAAGGTTAAGCAGTTTGATTTGTCATGAGCTATGGAATTTTGGACAAGCTGCACACAGATTTTATTTTTGCACAAAGTAAAACTAAAAACTGAGGGCTTTGATTTGGAATTTGTAATTCATCCTTCACTTTTCTCTTTGGTTCAAATTTGAACTTTGGGAACCAATATCTTTTCCTAGCCTAATCTATTGATAAGCCAAGTTTAAACAGTTTGGAAAATCCTCATTTTCTATCTTATCAAAAAAAATTTAAAACTTGTTCAATCATGATTAGGCGATATGACTGAACAAGACTTCCTTTTTCAAAGTAGTGGCACTTGGACTTACACACTTTCAGAAACATTCTTTTTTGGTATGGGGCTTTACCTTTCCTTTTTTATCTTCCCTCTTTTCTTCTTTTCTTTCTTTTTTCAAAACAATTTAAAACTACAACTAGAAAGATGCTCATAGTACTAAGCTTATTTTCACCTATCTCTCTTAATCTAACTTATATATGATATGTACATTAGGTGAACTCTCTTTTCCAATGCAACCAATCAAGTAAGTGACCACATTATTGATTTTTGTTCAGCTGTTTGAGTGTGCTGAAAAGATGAAAAGGCCACTCCCATCTCATATGATTTTTAACAGAAGTGTTCAAAATCTTCTTTCTACTCTGCAACAAAATGTTCTTGGCATATTTTACTCCCTTTTCAAATGTTTCTAAGAAAGCAGCAAAGGGATCTTTGAATAATATTTAGCCTAGAGGATTTGAGAAATAAACCTCATCTAGAATTACTCCTTCCTCCACTTGGCTAAGCTTGGTATCCTTTTGAGAAAGAATCTTTACCCCTTCTTCCTGATCATCTGACTTGGCAACCTTATAGTGTACTATTGTGTGGTATTTAAGAAAACCTGATATGATTTGATTGATGGGACCAAATTCTGTCTGAAATCCATCATTCTAATGAGTAGGATCATTCTCTGGTAATAGGTCTTCTTGATAGGGTAGCACAACATCAGTATCAATCTCTTCTTTTGTTTCTTCATGAGGCAAGGTTGCAATAAACAAATCAACAGTAGAACAGATAGAATAATTTTCAGAGGCTGGCTGTATGCTCAAATCCTAATTGATTTTATATTTAGTTAAAGGAGGGTGAATTCTTGGTTTTCTTTGGATATAACCACAACTATTTTCTTCCTCTTGTGAATGATCATGAGGTTGAATGTCTTCTTGAGCCGCACATAGAAGAGATGGTGAATCATCACTTGTCCCTTAAGAGAGATCCTGTGGATTTTCTTCCATTCCCTAATTGATTTCATCCTCAACCAACTCCTCTTGTTTGTTCCTAAGGTAAAAATGTTTACTTATTGCTCTGAGGGCTATTTGGAAGACATTTTTACCTTTTTTTTAAGCAATAAGTACACATTTTTAAGCATGGAACTCCTAAATTCTTCAATCAGACTTTAAAAGACCTTCAAAGTGACTTTTCAAGATGGACCAAAGGACAGGGGAAACCATAAACTTCTTTAGCCAAACCCTAGGAAGTAAACTTCAAAGAAAACCTTAAGAACAACATTTCAAGCAGAATCAAAGGAAAGGGAAAACCATAAAATTCTTTGGCTGGACTCTACTGAGTTAATCTCAAGAAAAAAAACTAGGTAGAAATGAAGAGAAGGGAACGCCTAAGTTCTCCAATCAGACCCAGCAGAGGAAAACATTTAAACAACAGAAAGAAGACATACTTAAGGTGCCTCTAACAATATATCTTAACCTAAATTTTCTGTTCTGTTACAAGAAAAAGTGATATATAAGATGGAAAATAGAAGGAAACAATTAGAAAATTAGAATAACATCACCATTTAACCAAGTTCATGAATCTTGTGAATATGCTTGCTCCATTGATATCTAGTCCAAAACAGTTACAAAGCTTCAAAGCCAAATTATTTACAACTCAAAGTCTATGAGGTATTTATCTCAAGAACCAACCAAAAAAAAACATGAAGCATCCATGTAGTATTTATCTGCAAAATGAGGAGGTGATCCTCAGCCAGGGTTTCAAATGTTATTTATCACAAAGTTAATGAATTTTGACCTTTGAGACCATGCAAGGCCCAAGGAAAAATATTTTAGACTCATTGATTGTAATAATAACTCCTAACATAACTTCTGAGATAACTTTGGAATATGTTTGAATTTAAGGCTTCTCAATGACTTTTACAATAACTCCTTGTAAGGGCGCAACTCCAAGGTACAAGGGCGCAACGCCAAGGCGAAAAAAATGGCCTGTCTTACAGACAACTTTTGGAGGCCTTCCCGATGTCAAAATGATCTCCATGATGGCTCATTGGAAAGGTATCTGAGTCTATTATCCAAATATTCTTTCACTTTCCAAAATGGTTCCCATATGCCTTATCAAAAAACTATTATCCCAAGACTGGTAAACGCGTAGCGCCAAGGTCAAAAAGTGGGCATAAACATGATTTTTTGATGGTTTTTGGCCTTTTTGAGGGACCAATTATGCTCCAAATCTCCTGAAAATTTCCAAGGTTGATGTAATTTTCATTAGGAACATGAATATGTTGACCATTTTCCATTTGGATGGCCCAAAAATGAGTGCAAAGCTAGTGGCGCTGTATATTTGGCATAATTTCTGCATGTCAAACTGTCAAAAAATCAAAATATGCACAAAGTTGCCAAAATGTACCAAAATTGTGAATTTGCTTGTTGATTTAGAGGTTAGAGGCATGGTGAGATGCCTCAGCAATAATTTCTAACTTCCCCTTCTCCTTTTACTTGGCTTGGTTTTCCTTCAATTTGTTCTTCAACTGCCTGATCTTGGCATCTTTCTCTTGGATGATCAGTCTTGAGTTGTCATGGTCATCTAGGTCATCCAAGTCCACCAAGTTAAACTCTCTCTCTTGATCATGATGGAGGTCCTCCTCCATGTCATTTTCCTGCAAGTAATCATTGCTTTGGCACTCAAATGGACTATCAAGTTTATAACTTGTGTCATCTACAAGACCAAGTTTTTTTTTCCTTTCCCTTGCTGTAAATTGTTTTCATCCAGGGGTAGACATTCTACATCATCAATAATTTATGCTGATAGATATTCCAAAACATTTATAGAAGTGCTAAAATTTGTCCTATTTTTATCACTTGCAAGTTTTGAACTGAGAATATAATCCTCCTTTGTGATCATTTCTTCTTGGAATTTGTGCCTCAACACCACTATCTTATCCTTCTGACATTTTTAAAATTTGTTTTTTGAAAAACCTAGGGTGCAAGTGAAATGAATGAGGGGAAGGGGATGAGATGACTAGCTTGAAAGATGAAGGGAATGAGTATGAGTGAAGAGAATGAATGAAAGGGAAAGTGTGTAGGGACAAACTATTTGAATGAAAACCCTAAATCAATGTAATTACCCTTTCTTTGATTGATATTTATTTTAGGAGGATGAAACAAGGGTAAAACAGTGATCACAAGATTGTAATGAGGGTTTTCTTTCGGGTTACACTTCAATTTATCTAAGGATGACCAAATATCTTAGAAAAAAGGTAAAAATGTGTATTTACTACTCTGAGGGCTATTTGGAAGACTTTGGAAAAATTTGGAGAAGATTAGAACTTGTTTGGGTTCATAGATCACTCCACGACCTTCTCTGGCTAGTCGTGTAGTGCCACTAGTAAGCGCGTTGCGCCTCTGCAAGGGTGCAGTGCCAAGCTACAGGTGCACAACACCTTCAAAAATATCTTTGAAAATTACTGGCAAGGGCGCAACACCAAAGTCCTGACGCGTAGCATCGGTGCAAACACGCAACGCCAAGGAAGAAACATCTTCTAAACATGTAGTGCCATTCCTGCACCTTTTTTCAGACAATGTTTGGAGGCCTTCTCGGTGTCCAAATTGGGCCCAGAGTAGCTTTTTGGAAATATTATCCTATCTAATTTCCAAATATACCTTTGGTTTTCTATTTGGAGTTGATTTTTCTTGTCAAAAGTTGATTTTCCCAATATTGGTTAAAAAGTGCTGAACGAGGGTGCAGAAAAGCAGAGTGCTAGTGCATGCAACTTTTGGAGGCATTCCTCAACTCCTAATTGAGCTTAGGATAGCTAATTGGAAATATTTTTCTATATAGTTATCATTTTACTAATAAATCAAGTCATTTGGACACTCCAGCTATGAGAAAAATGGATTTTCCCAAGGTCACTCGAGAAGTGCAACAAACCTCTTGTAGCACCTGTAAATTTGAAATTTCTCTCAAACCATGACACCTGTGTAAAAATTGAAGGATGTTTTTCTTTCTTGACCTATGAGGGACAAAAATGTCTCTCAAGTTTGTTAATTTTATCTCTGTTTGGTCAGAAACATAGTTTGAAGCAAAGCTGGCCCTATGAGAGGCAAATGACTTGATTCTTGGAATGATTTCTTAAAAAATGATGGAGACATGATATTATGAGTTGGAATGGCCTCATACTTACTGAGATGACCTACCTTATGTCTCTTCTTCTCATATGAATCTTTTTCATAGAAAACCCTTGCTCAGTGGGAGAGGAAATTAGGGTTTAGTGCTTGTGAAGGAGAATAGGACACTTGACAAGGACAACCACTAGTGGAACAATTTTTTAAATCATGACCTAATGGAATGATGAAAAATTTATTCAATATGAGACACCTAAGATGCACATGCAAATGTATTTTGATCCCCGGTGGAAGTATGCAAAGACTAACACTATCACAAGGGTGAAGATGAGGAAAATAATCCCAAAATGAATTATTTTAAGAGCAACAAGATGAATTTGAGAAGACCAACTAAGGAATAGTGAAAAAGGTTTTATGAAGATAATGAAGGCAGTGAGATTTATAAAGATAGCTGATAGGCATAGAATGCTATCTTTAGCTGATTTTAATAAATCCATAGTCACCTAGTGAATCTGTATAATATAGGAGGATAACACCCTCAAAGAAATATTTTGAGAAAGACTCCACAAATCGAGGAGTGGAGCGCACAACACAGAGTTACGTTAGAGTCTTACGGGCTTTGGGGTGGATCAAAGCCCCTTATTTTGTAAAGATATGGGAATATTTTGTATACATTGAGCTCCTCCCATTGTTTCCAGACCATGATATTGTAAATGTAAAGACTATATAAGGAGTCTAAAAGAGATCTTGAAGATACCATATACTTGATTGATTTGTTGAGATTCAACAAGATGATGATCCTAGTGAAAATTAAGCACCTACACTGGGTGGGGCCCGCATGCTATTTTTAGGTGTATCTATATTTTTAGAATGGTGAGCATATTCTATTTATAGCAGGATTCTATTTATAGATGGTTGAGAAAATTCTATTTATAGATGAGATTCTATTTTTAGCTGAATGGGCGAAGTCCATTTATAGATCGCATGTCTAAAAATAGATCGGATGTCAATTATTAGTAGCCCTTAATAATAATTAGACAATAAATAATAATCTATTCTCTTAAAGGACTTGATTTCAGTTAACTGATGTGGCAAACCAGTTGACTGAAGGAATTATGAGTTCTAAGGTTGGTTGGTGGGACATGCAGAGTGGACTTTGTTGTAACTAAGTGATACAAAGTTGTAACAGAGTTGGATGTGAGTTGTTATTTAGTTTAACTCATTTAAGTGAGTTAAACTCAGTTGTGCTTGTTGTAACTAGTTGTAACTAAAGATACAATAGTGAGAGATTAGTGAATTAATTATTTAATTAATTCACAAGAAGTGGTATCACATGCAACTGAAGAAATACTGTTGTTAACTACATGCATGTTAGATCCAGTGGAGACCTAGTTGAGAGATAGGTGAAAGGGTCTGTTTGACTATCAGTTGTGACTATAGTGGGTGCACAAGTGCAACCAAAAACACATTGGATATGCCAATGAGGATTGTGCAGTCAAGGCAAGGGAAGATCGAATTCATTCAGGGATCTTCATCAGCAGTGAGTGGGCAGTGGAGGCAGGCTGTTAGGAGGCAGTAAATTGGTGCATGTGTGAGCCAATTTTTGTATGACAGAGTGAGACGATTGTATATTGTACTGAGAGCTCTTGGAGTATAGTTTTGTATGAGATTTTTTCATGATCCATTATATACATAATATATGATAGTGGGGTTTTTAGATTTATGCTTTCCCGGTAAAAAATCTGTGTTATGTGTGATTGATTTTTCTTCATGTTTTTGCAATTGGCGATTAAATTTCCGCAAAGATTTAAGTAGAAGGATTATGTATTTAACAGTGGATATAATTGTTATATCAGGAGAATTTGGCAATACATCACAGTATTAATAAATTTCTACATGGTATGAGAGCAAGGTTGATTGCAATATCGAAGTAGTAGCTGAGTTTTGTTGGTGGAAAAAATTCGAATTTGCTGCAAGAATTTCTTGGTGCGACAGTTGAGTAAACATCAAAATGGCTTTCAATGGTTTGTGGTTAGAGTCTGTACTCGAGGGTAGCTCGAACTACATTACATATGTAGGTTTTAACCCTAAACGAAAATTATCTACACACGAATCTTATAACATAAAATAAACAATAGTGAGAGCATAAAACATAAAACATATAAACACAGAGATTTTCCCCTGGATCCCAAATCGGGACGACCAGCTTGATATTTCATTATATTCCTTTTAGTGTTACAAAACATATATATACATGTCGAAGCATACATAAACCCCAATCCTTTAACCATCGATTAGAACATAACTGTAGTTCCCTTGATTGGATCTACAAAAATACCAGGGGGCGAAAACCATCATACCCCAAAACCATGTGCAAGACCATGCACAAAACCATGGGCGTGGATAGCCCACCGGAAATTAAGGACCAAACCATTTTTCGCCAGGGCGTTGCCCTAAACCTCGACAAGGGGGGCTACCGGCCCCCCCTGTGACCCCCTCGTTGCACCCAACGCAAAGGGGGGGCTATTGCCCCCCCTCTTACCCCCCCACATGTGATTAGTCGTGGAAAGAATATAACACATACCCAACATTCTCCCACTTGTTGTTCTATTTCCACAGGGGGCCACAGGAGAGCTTAGTCATTGGCCCAATTCTTCAACACCCATTGTTTCTCTACACCAAGAGAACTTCTGAGTGCTCACAGACTTCGTCAATGCATCTACAACATTCTTCAAAGTGTCCACCTTTACCAGCAACAACCTTTTAGCCTCAACCATATCTCTAACAAAGTGATATTGAACATCAATGTGCTTTGTCTTTGAATGATAAGCAGGGTTCTTAGCCAAGAAAATTGCACTTTGGCTATCACAGTCTATCCTTATAGCTTGTTGTACCAACCCCATACTTGAACACAATCTTTGCAACCAAACTGCTTCCTTGCTTGCATGAGTGGCTGCTATGTATTCTGCCTCTGTAGTTGAAAGAGCCACTACAGACTATATTTTACTCATCCAACTGACTGCGCCTCCAAATAGGCTAAACACATACCCACTTGTAGATATTCTTTGGTCCAGATCTCCAGCCCAGTCTGCATCAACAAAACCATGAATGTCCAACATTATTTCCAATCCTGGTCTTCCCTGGTAGCACAAGCCATAATCACTAGTGCCACGTAAATATCTGAAAACCCGCTTCACTGCTGTCCAATGCTCCTTCCCTGGGTTTGACATAAACCTGCTCAATACTCCCACTGCATGTGCAATGTTTGGTCTAGTATAGACCATTGCATACATCAGGCTACCCACTGCACTTGCATATGGAACACGGGACATATCCTCCTCTTCTTCTTGTGTCTTGGGACACTGTTCAGCAGACAGCTTTGCACCTACAGGAATAGGAACACTCACCGGTTTACTATCCTGCATATTGAACCTATGCAATATAGTCTCGACATACTTCCTCTGGTTTAACCAGAGCTTCCTCTTTGCCCGATCTCTCTTAATTTCCATACCCAAAATATAGTTTGCAGCACCAAGATCCTTCATGTCGAATTTGGAGAACAGTTGGGTCTTCAAATCTTGGATAATTTCTTTGTCATTTTCAATCAACAACATATCATCCACATACAAGACCAAATAAATAACACGGTCACCAATTAATTTAAAATAAACACAGTGATCCTCCTTGCTTCTCATGAAGCCAAGTCCCCGTATATAGGTATCAAATTTCTGATACCACATCCTTGGTGACTGTTTTAACCCATACAGAGACTTCTTCAACCTGCATACCAGTTATTTCTTACCCTTCACCATAAAGCCTTCAGGTTACTTCATGTAGATCTCCTCTTCTAGATACCCGTGAAGAAATGTTGTCTTCACATCTATCTTTTCTATCTCAAAATCAAATGCAGCAGCAACAGATAAAAGTAATCTAATAGAAATAAATTTGGCAACAGGAGAAAAAATATCACCAAAATCAATTCTTGGCACCTGGGAATAACCTTTTTCTACCAACTGAGATTTGTATTTCTCCACCTTGCCTTCTACATTCATCTTCTTCTTAAACAACCACTTTCTCCTGATGGGCTTCCTTCCAGCCGGCAACTCCACCAGATCCCATGCCTCATTTTTGTGCAAGGATGCCATTTCATCAACCATGGCCTCCTTCGAGAGTTTTCCATCCTCTGAATCTACTGCCTCCCTAACAGTTATGGGATCATCATCAGTTGTAGTTAAGGAAAAACCTGAATAGAAATCAGATGGACTATACCTTTCTAGTTTCCTTCTTTCCCGAACTGATCTTCTCATAGCTGGAGTTTGTGGCTCTTCCTCTTCTGAATCTTCTTCTGCTGTAGAGTCTGATTCATACTCCTTTAGCTCAAACTCTATATTCTCAGGTTCCTTTGGTATGATTTCATGTTTAACAACATCTTTCACCTCTCTAAACACCACATCTCGGCTGTACACAAACTTCCTTGTTTCCGGGTTCCAAAGCTTGTAACCTTTTAAACCATCCTTATACCCAATAAAGATGCACCTTTCAGATTTATTATCCAACTTGGTCCTTTTCTGCTTTGGAACATGTACATATGCATCACATCAAAATACCCTTAGATGTGAAAGAGAGGGTTTCTTACCAGTCCATACCTCATGTGGAGTCTTATCCTCCAACAATGATGAAGGTGATCTGTTAACCAGATAGCATGCAGTCTCCACTGCCTCTGCCCATAATTCTTGTCCTAACCCGGTACCACTGAGCATGCTTCTTGCCTTTTCCATCAGTGTTCTATTCATTCTTTCTGCAACTCCATTTTGCTGAGGTGTGTATGGAGTAGTCTTCTACCATGCTATACCACACTTCTTACAGAACTCTTCAAATTCCTTCTTGCAGAACTCCCCACCATTATCTGTCCTCAATGCCTTTATCTTCTTCTCTGTCTGGTTTTCCACCAGAGCCTTAAATTCTTTAAATTTGTCAAAGACTTCAGATTTATTCCTCAAGAAATATATCCATGTATTTCTTGAGAAGTCATCTATGAATGAAACATAGTACACAGACTTTCCCAGTGATGGAACTGACACAGGCCCAAACACATCACTGTGCACAAGTTCTAATATCTTGTTTGCCCTTTTAGCACCAGAAGGAAAACTCACCCGATTCTGCTTCCCATATACACAATGTTCACAGAAATCAAAATCCAGAGAGAAATTAGACATACCTTCTACCATACCATTTCTATGCAGTATCCAAAGGCCCTTCTCTCCAATATGTCCAAGTCTTTGATGCCATAGCATGGTCTTTTCTCCAGAGACAGCTAGGCTTTCCGCTCCACTTTCAGGAACCATAGAACTGTTACACCCATCAATAACAGTGCTACCTTGTAGCTTGTACAGAGTTCCAGTCCGAACTCCCCGCATTAATACCAGTGCTCCCCGAACCATCTTGTAGGCATCTTTCTCGAACACTGTTTTTACACCTGCATCATCCATCTTGCTTACAGAAATCAAATTTTTGGCCAATGCAGGAATATGCAGAACACCAGGAAGTGTTCTAATCCTTCCACCTTGCAGCTTTAGCTTGACCTTTCCACATCTGATTATTATGGCCTTCCTATCATCCCCTAGGAAGACATCACCATCATATTTTTCATACTCGCAGAACCACTCCCTATGGGGAGTGAAGTGAAAGGATGCACCTGAGTCAATCAACCATGACTCATGATCTACATGTGTATTTGAAGAAGAAGAAAAATACACATCCCCACCTTCATCCGAGGTGGTTTTTGCCTCTGCAGAAGGAGCATCATCGGATCCCTTTCCTTTCTCAGGAGCTTTAGATCTGCAGTCCCTTTTGTAGTGCCCTTCCTTTCCGCATTTCCAACATACCTTTACAAACTTTCCAGGAGATTTAGATCTCCCTCTAGATTTGGATCTCCCACTCGAAACCTTATTCTTGTTTTTGTTTTGGGACATTGCTCGTACAAATAAGTCATCTCCATTCTGGCCCTCCATATTTCTCCGTCTCATTTTCTCCGACAACAAGGCTGAGACAATGTCATCAAAATTCAAGGTAGTTGTATTGCTACCTATTGCAATAACCAGACTATCCCACGAGTCTGGTAGAGAACACAACAAACTGATGCACTTATCTTCATCTGAGATTTTAATATCAACATATGACATCTGACTTACCACAATATTGAAGGCGTTCAGATGCTTTGTCATTGAGTCTCCATTCTTCATCCTCAGGTTATACAACTTTTTATGCAAGAACAACTTATTCACCAGAGACTTAGATTGGTATAATGTCCCAATTTTTTCCCACAAATTCTTCGCCGTAGCTTCCCCATATACATTCAACAATACTGAATCTGAGACACACAACCGTATTGCGCTCTTAGCCTTCCAATCCAGTTTCTTCTAGTCTTCATCTAACATTGCCGTTGGTTTAGTACCTGGATCTACCGCGATCCACTGATCTTTATCCACCAGCAGATCCTCCATCTTGAGCTTCCACAACTCAAAACTCTGACCATTAAATTTCTCGATCTCTATCTTTCCGCCGCTCGCCATCTTCTTCCACCACAAGAATCGATCCCGCAGATCTCCCACTGAACAGGGTCTACCTCAGGCCTGAGCAAAAAACCCTCAGCAGCAAAGACGTCCCCTTGAAGCTGAAACAACTTCGATACCAAATGTAGGTTTTAACCCTGAAAAAAAATATCTACACATGAATCTTATAATAGAAAATAAACAATAGTGAGAACATAAAACATAAAACAGATAAACACAAAGATTTTTCCCCTAGATCCCAAATCGGGACGACCAACTTGATATTTCATTATATTCCTTTTTGTGTTAAAACACATATATATACATGTCGAAGCATACATAAACCCCAATCCATTAACCCTAGATTGTAACATAACCGTAGTTCCCTTGACCAGATCTAAAAAAAAACCAGGGGCCGAAAACCATCATACCCCAAAACCATGTGCAAAATCATGCACAAAACCATGGGCGCGGACTGCCCACCAGAAATTAAGGACCAAAAAAATTTGTCGGGGCGCTGCCTCGGACCTTGACAGGGGGGGCCACCACCCCCCCTGTGACCCCCCTGTTGCACCCAGTGCAAAGGGGGGGCCCTCTTACTCCCCTGCGTGTGATTAGTCGTGGAAAGAATATAACACTTACCCAACAACATGGAAGGATAGGATGGAGGCGGTGCTTGAAGATAATGGCTTGAAGGAATTCATCAACAATGATGTTCCTAAGCCCACTTCAACAGATGTTGCATTACTTGACACATGGCAAAAGAAAGTAGCGAAGATGAGAAGAATTCTATTGGAAGGTGTGAGAGACCATATTGTCTCAAGCCTTCATGGGAAAGGCACTCCATTTGCAATGTGGAAGGCTTTGAAATATATTTTCCAAAGCAACAGTGACCATAGGAAATTGGCGTTGAAGGATAAACTCAGAAAAATCAAAATGGAAAAGGGCGACAATATTCCTAAGTATCTCACAAAGTTTGTCCAATGTTGGGATGAAATGGGGAGTGTGGGAATCACTGTTGCTGATGATGATTTGGTGAGCTTGGCTCTCTTGGAACTTCCTAAGAGTTGGTGCAGTTATCAAGACTCTGTCAACGGACGGGAAAAACTGCCGGATTGGGAATGACTGTGATCGGAATTAGTGCAGAAGGAGTTCAGGCAGAACAACAGGGATGGCTCTTCATCAAAGCATGATGATGAAGAGGATTTTCTTTAGCTGCTAAAGCAAGGAAAGGGAAGGGGAAGAAATTCCACTCAAAATCCAAGGCTAAAGGCAAGAAGCTGGATTTATCCAAGGTGAAGTGTTTTCACTGTCATGAACATGGGCATCTCGCCACTAACTTCCCACAGAAAAAGAAGAACAAGAAGGTTTTTGGAGCTGCAGCTGATGAGGCCCTTGCCTCGAAATTTGAAATTGATTTCTCTTTGATCACATGCTTGGTTTCAAGCGCAATGGGATCGATGTGGTATCTTGATAGTGGTGCTTCCTTCCACATGACAGGATATAAGGAGCTTTTTAGTGACTTGGAGGAGAAAGATCTCCAGATGCATATAGAGATGGGCGATGATGGACGATATAGTGCGACCAGTATTGGTACCATTACCTTTGAGAGGGAGTCGGGTAAACCATTTCTGTTGAAAGATGCTATGCATGTTCTAGGTCTGAAGAAAAACTTGGTCTCAGTCACGATGTTGGAGGACAGAGGTTATGACATTGCTTTTAGCGATGGAAAAGCTTTCATGTGAGATAAAACAATTGGTCAAACCAAGAGGATAGGGATTCAAGTCAAGAATCTATACAAGCTAGAGGTAGATGGATGCGCTGCAATGGTGGGAAAAGAAGAAGAAGTGGTGAGCCAGGATGAGGGCGAATTATGGCATAGGAGATTGGGCCATCTTCATCATGGCACCCTGAATATTTTTTAGTAGATTTCTACTGGAATTCCCAAGCATACACTTGCGCAGATAGATCAATGCAAGGGATGTACTATGGGTAAATTTGTGAAGACCACCATTCATGAAAAGAAGAACCGTGCTATTAATTGAAATATAAATGAAATATAATATGAATAATTATGCATAATTTCACAATAAGATTCAAATTTTTTGTATACATATGTACCTGGTGTTATAAAACTAGCTCCAAAAATAGAATAAAAGAGAGATCAATGCCTTAGAAATCAACCACTTTGAGGGGGAAACATCATTTTCATTACAAAAATGAACAATTATTGGATGATTCAAATGAAAAAACCTCCTACCTATATATATGAGTCCGTGGGGTCACAATATAATCCTAGCCGACCTAATAATAATAATGTAAGGGCACAAAAATAAAAATAGTGGGGTTTTATGGGGCACAATAATAACAATATGGGGACTACAAGGGTACAAAAATAACAATAAGGGGGCTAAACTAACAACAATAAGGGACTACATTAGCAATATAGGAATGTAACATGCCCCTCTCCTTCAAAAAAGTATTGTCCTCAACACTTGAATAGCTTTGGATGCTTCTATATAAAATTCTCATCCTCCCATGTGGAATCTTCAGTGGGTAAGTTCTTCCACTTAATTATATACTATGAAATTTATCGATTTCATAGCTGTCGAGTTCTTGTTTTCGTTACTACTTCAGGTTCCAATATGATTTTAGGCTTCCTCATCAAGTTTTGTCAATATTATTTGAACTGGAAGTTTGTATCCTATAACCTTCTTTAAGCATGAAACATGGAAAACTGGGTGCACTCGAGAAGAAGCTGGAAGCTCTAATTTGTATGCCATAATACCAATATTATGCAACACCTTGTAAGGACCATAGTACTTTGGCGATAATTTATTATCCTTCTGTTGTAGCCGCTACAAAACTACCCAAAATTTTGGGTATATCTAAAATTTCGGGTCCCCCTGCTCGCTTAGCCATTAGGGTTTTGACTCGGCTTGTAGTCATTGAACCTTCTCACCATCATGATGAGATTCTTTCGCCGCAGCCACACCATGTGTGGGGGGATAATCATGCATACACTCGAATGGAAACTTCTCTGTGCATTAAGCATATTCTTTAGAAGCCCTTTCATCATGGATCATTTAGGCATTCTGTTTGGATACTTCACCAAGCTCATGTAAATTATTTAAGGGCATCATTCTCTACAGGGTAACTGTGAACTAATTGATGTTATAATTTTTCATACAAGTCAATTCCTCTAATGATATACTCATCAATGTCATCACCACACTGAGGGAAATAAACTGAAGCTAAACAACAAGTCCACAGCTGCGAAATAGGACACTTTCATCCACATGCCCCCTACCCATGTGGGGATGAGACTTAAGGCTACAGTTGAAGACCTCATTAATGCAGATGACAAGGATGCGCCAACAGGTGAGGGGGAGGAGCAAGTGAGTAGTATTGTTAAAAGGAGGATGGTGTGGTACATGTTTATCCAAATAAAGAATCAAGGAAAGAACTTTCATGTTGCTGATGCAACAAAATTCTTCACTGATGTACATCGGATACTTAGAATCACTCCATTGGGAAATGTTCATACCTTGTGCCATCATGCATGAACCAGAAGCGCTTGTTGCATTTTATCAAATCTAATTTGAAAAAGGAACCAGATGAGGTATTTATATTCCGGGATGGAAAATATCTCACCTTAAAGGAAGTTTTTGAAAGTCCTACAAGAAACCAGCTCAATGTTGATCTCCTGGATGTACATGCAGTAAAGAATACATTTCACTAATTTGATAAGTCTAGTCTGAAGTATAACCCATGTGGACAAAGTAGACTCAGAAGATTTCCCTAAAGCAAGACAATCTCATTCAACGTTGTTTTCTTGTTGAGCTGTCAAAACAAGTATGATCTGATCCAGAAGCAAGTGAATGTCAAATGGAAGAATATGGGATATCTATTTATGAAAGGAAACAAAGCCAATGGAACCAGGCAGCAAGTGGTTTTGTTAACAATGATATATACAACAAAAGTGCCATCTGGTTAATTAATTCTCCTTGATTGTACAATGTGTACAAAGGGATAGGACTCGCTCCATATTTTTGAAATATTTTGGATAACATATTCATTCCTCTCTTTGAGGTTGTAGTTGGTCCAAGTTCTCATCCTCAACTACACATATTCTTGAAACAGATGTTTGGCTTTGATATGGTAGGTGATGAAAGTAAACCTGAAAGGCATCCCACAAAGCACACACCAACCCTAGCTCAGTGGACAAATGATTTCAATCCCGCTTGTTCATATCATCCTTATTATTGCTATGAAAATATGTACACACTCTATAGGCTTCATGAGAGGAATGACAATAATCAAACTTCGACCTTATTATGGCAAGGCTGGTGATATTGATCACTTGGCAATTGCATTCCTATGGAAATAATCTTAGGAGGTCTCCTAGATTGGCGTGGCCCCATGTTTCCCTTTCAACAGGCGATCCATTACTGATCCATTTGGAAAAAGGTACCTCTTTTGCTATTCAGGTTTGGAAGCTCAGTGCTTGTGATATTTGTGAAAGCGCTCACCGGTCAGGATTCTCTCATCCGCGAGAGTCTCATTGGGATGGAAGAAAATATTACATTAGAGGCCTTGAAGGGAATGACATACATAAGACAAATGTATCTCATACGTGAGTTTAAATTCGCCATGAAGTTTGGAAAGGAGAAGGGTAGTATCTTTTTCAATGGGGAATCATATTTTTATTAAAAGAGGGATCCCATCCCACACACATACCAAAGACATAGTCAAAGGGAGAGCGAAAGATTCTGATGACTATGCATTATGAAATTCCTTGAAGACCATGAGCTAACATAATCATAGACACAACTCCATAAATGCACACTGTATGGACTGCTCGATGAGCCATATCTCGCACATCATTCTGCAAATTTCCACACACCGTAGGCATATGTGTGTCATGAAGCATTGTTGATTGGGAAGAAAATTAATGCATGTGCCAATGATATCAAAGCCCTCCTCATGTAGAACTAAATATCGCTTAATGGATTGATTAAAGACGCATATGCGACATCTTGTGGTAGGGGAGGGGGGCTACACAAGGAAGAGAGGGTGCAGCTCGACGAAGAACGTCTGTAGCCAATCCGAGAGGACGAGAAAAACAACGGAGCAGCAAAAGGGTGACCCATCTATTCCACGCTTTGTTTTATCGCAGTGTAGTCTCTGGCGGCATGATGTGATTAACATTAGTCACGAGAAAACTGCATAGCGCGGGTATTTATTCAGGCATCAACACCGTGACCATTATAACTCCTCCTCTTTGACTCAAAGGAAATCATCCACCAAAATTTCAAGATATAGATAAATATTACAGAATATTTCTTCACGTCGTTCACAGGCTTTTTCTTTCTGTGCCATCGCACTATCACACATGATTCTGGAAGCCCCCATACTTTTTTTGGTGCATGAGAGGGATGAAAATCATCACGAGATCGCCTCTCAGATTGGACAGGTCATGAATAGCTACATCATGGATACAACATCGACCATGTCTCAATTGAACGCAGAATGGGGAGTTCTGTTCAAAATGTTTGCCATTTTCGTTCTCTCGAAGCCGTGCTCTTCAAAATAAACAAGAGGAACAAACTCATGACGATCATCACATTTCATTAATCACATCCCTACCGCCCAACATTCCCAAAAGTATCATCTGAATGAAAATTGAGGGAATGCGATTTATGTTGTGTGCGACCAAGTTGCTGGGTCGCAGATCATGTGGAGCGATCTAAAAGTGCGACTTCCATGGCCATGCAACTGTGCAACTAAGTCGTTGAGTCGCAAAGATGATGAAGCAGGTAAAACCTGTGACTAGCATGACAGTGTGATCATGCGACTTTTGTGAGGTCGTGTCTCAAACTAAGGAAAACACTGGGTCGCATTACTCTTCAGGTCGCTAGGTCGCACAAGCTCAGCAACAGGCTGACGGCGCGACCTCCCCTACATTACGACTTTGCGACTTTGCCTGGAAGTCGCATTCCCCCTCTAAGTTGGTCTCTCACATCGCATTACCCAGCTAACTGCCCATTTCATCCGGCATGTGACTGGGCAACAGCTAGTGAGTCGCACTACCATAGGGTCGCAAGATCTCCTCTCAAGAAAGTAGCCGGAGTGCGATCTCATTTCAAAAAACAATATTGTGACCTGGGAGCACCATGATCTACATTCGTCATGTCAACATGTAGGCTTGTGGGCAATTTCGAAAACTGGGACTCTTGTTTGAAGGATCGCTCCCTATATTTAACAAAATCGCATTTCCTCTCCATGTTTAATCATCTTCCTCATGTATTAGTAGGATTAACGCTCAGATAAAGCCCCTTTTCAAAGGACCTCCCCCTTATCGACATCTTAGTGCAAACCTTTTTAACGCGGAAGAGGTATCATTAGTGCATATCGTAGTTTCCTTGTGGAGAAAACAATGAGGGTGTAGTCCCAGTTAATGCTCCCCCCTCCAATGGTTTCTGGACCGACAGGAAGTAGGAGCTAATCTCAGAAAGACATATCTTTGCCCCAACCAGCAAGGTTGATGGCTCTGGTGACGGAGGCATTATAAAATGTCGGTTCTGAAAGCTGTAGGTTCAACTATCCATTCATGAGGACATCATACTTTTCTTGCCAAAAGTTCCCGGTACGTGACTGAGGAATCAATGTTTTATTGCCAAGGAAGATTAAGGGATTGTTTTATTTCTGATAATGGGGGCATAAGCACCGACAACTTCAAGACTTGTGAGTCAGGATCTCCTGAGGTCTCTTGTGTTGACCTGATAAAGACAAAAGTTGAAATGCGTTGCATCGTAGTGGGAGCCTAGTCCATTATCAACCTTAAGCCACTGTGGTCGTGGAAGAAGCGATTTTTCATAAAATTACACATATATAATATGATTGGATCTTATTTAAATACATCGTCGACTATGAAACAAAATACGGTCAACAACTGAAAGATATGCCTCCTTTACGTGCCCGTTAGATTCTTTCTTATGGGTATTCAACAACCTCAGCCGCGTCTAGAACTTCAAGAGTTGAATATGCGTGGGATCCATCTCATCAGGGTCTCTCCCCTTCTTCATAACTGATCATTGTTCACTTTCACTACTGCAACAAGTCATTTGTGTGGATTAAACATGCAAGGATAATTCTAGTATGTGCATTGAGCCCTTAGTCAAGTAGAAGCCACAGATTCATGACTGTTCAGACGTTTCATAAATTCGTTTCTATATGGTGCGATGTTCATAGAGGATAAAGGGGCATCATGTCTCATCGACAGAACCATATCCCTATGAAGTAATAGCTACCAAAACAGTTTAAACTACAGATCCACATTCGACACTCAGTCCATAATGCTACCAACGAACATTACAGTGATTGAAGAGGCATAGGGACGGCCTACACAAGCCATTCTCTCTGATGACAAAGTGGCACAACACTTGACCACACAAGGGTCTAAATTTATCATTTTCACTATTGCAAATGAATTAAATATGCCCTTAGCAGTATTATTATTCGATCATGAATACATGTGACCTATGCTATTTTATTGCATGTATAAGCTTTCGGTTTGCACAAAGAGCCAAGTTTTTCCCCAGCAATCAAGGAGACCTTTCCAAAGCAAGTGGATTCTCACGAATCCCAAAGAAACTTTCTCTAAGATCAAAGGAACCTGGTCACGTTCACGAGACAGAGACGCAGGAAAAGGAATCTTGCCACGAAGCCCAGAGATCACCAAAAGAAGAACACAAGTCAAAGAATGCTCAAGGTCGCAGGTCGCAGATCGCGGATTGACAGAGGTCGCAGGTCATGGATTGCCTGAGGTCACAGGTCACGGATTTCCCAGGGTAGTGGGTCGCAAATGGCCCAAGTCACAAACCAGCCCAACAGTTGGGAAAACCAAGAGTCAAGTGGGAAACTCAAGAGTCGTCTCAGCCTATATGTACAACTTCGAGAAAGAGTAAATGGGACTTTTAGCTTGAAAATGAAAGACAATATGATAGAGGAATTGTTGCTAGAGAGCTAAAGGCACTCAACTCTTGGTATCAAGTAGAAAGAGAGGTAGCAAGGCTAAGGTTTTCTATCATGCATTCAGATGAACAACCCATGTTCCACTATTGGGTTTTAACAAGTTGTAAACATGTATTTGACATTGCAGCAAGAGTAATAATATATTCTCCTTCCTAGCACTGATTCACGTGCTTGTTTGTGGTGATAGAACTAGCCATATAGTACTTCATTATGTTATACATCAACTTTCATGCATGCCATTGGTTATGAACTATTTCTCAGTGGTTATATGTATTTTTGATTTTGGATTAGTGTTTATTTGTCCTTGCTACAATGGTAATCTATTGTGAACTACTTTGGAGTTAACTTCTAGTGTGTTTTCTTTCATTTATGTTTGAATGGTTTTCGGCTCACTGATCCTAGTTACGGCATATCCCATTTTTATTTTTGCTGCTTAGACTTGCTTGAATCTTTCTTTATGGTTCGTTAATCTTGGGTTGATTTTGCTTCGCTGATTGGTCATTTCATCCTCGCCTCTGCTCCATCATCTTCTCATCCGAAAACCAAGAGTGGAAAAAATCATGGCGATAGCCAGGCCCACATACCGGATGGGGCTCCTATCCCAAATGATGTGAGGTCTAGTTGGGACCTTTCACCGGGGAGACCCCCCTTGTTTTCAGCAGTACGATTTTTCCCATCAACAAATTGGTGCTAGAAGGAGGGCCTGAATGACAAGCTAAGCCCTTAGAGCCTGCACTTAGTCTCATATCTGTAATAGCTCGACCCCAAATAATTTTCCCGAGATGTTTATTGGATTTATCTGGTTCTCGTCACTCAATCCTCGATGAACTTATGCATCGCTTGTCCTAGTTAAAATTCGATGGTGAAAACAGAGTTTCCATAACCGAGCACCTTTCAGATTTCTGTGAGTTTTGTGAGTGTTACGAAGTTGATGATGAGGAGTTGGATTGTGTGCTTTCCTCCCTCACTCTCGAAGGTCGTGTTGAGAAATGGTGCCGCACATTTCCAGTAGCTTCCATCCATTCGTTCGAACAACTCGCCGATGAATTACAACAAGCTTTTCACAAGTACGATTTTCAAAATGTATTAATGAAGTTAAATGAGATCAAAATGGAACCTCAAGAATCTATGGAGGAGTTTTCTATTAGGTTTTTTAATTTTTGTCTTGAGTTCCCTGAAAGGGATGTCGATTGGAAATATTTAATTGAATAGTTTCGACACGTGGTTTTTGTTTCCCTAGAACAATTTCAATCGACAAACAAGCCTGATCCTAGTGACCGTTATGATGATCTTCAAGTTTCTAGTGGTTCAAATTTTGTCCTGAAATCTTTCACACACTCTGTCAAATCGGAACTTGAAAATCATATTGGCCTAACATCTCCCCCTGTCAATGAAACCTATCTCGAGTCCACTGAATGTTTGCCTAGATACGATTCCAAATCTCATTCTCATACTAATAATAAATTGAGTCTTGTCCCAGGAAAAGCTGATTTCCTCAAAATATCATTGGGTCATGATGGGCATGCGAAATCATCGGCCTCTCTGGATGACACTGATGTGCGTGAAAAAGGCCCTTGCGCGGTTGCGTGAGGAAGGCCCTTGCGCGGTTGATACCCCTACTTTCGAATCTTTTCTTTCATTTTTTCCTGATTTATTTCGTGATTCAGCCGCTTCTGTAATTTCTTCAAGTCATTCAAAATTATCTTATACTAGTATTGACGGCAATCATGAACATACAAATGATGTTTCACAATCGCATTACGAAATCGATGAATCCCTTAGGTCTGATATTTTTCATCCAAAATATTTAAACAACCAAAGGAGAAACTACCTATTTGGGCAACTTCAAGATGTTTCTTTTATCGATTCATCCCAACTGTTAACTCCTGGGAAGCCTAACGTGTTGGGTCCCCAACCTGATAAACTTGATGGATCCAGTGATTAATGCTTATCTAAAAACATATTCACTCATGCCTCTGAGGACTGTCATTCGTATCTATTTGTAGACCATATGAAGCCTCCCAAATTTGATGATCTGCTTTGTGAAGATTCAAGGACCCATTAGGAAATCGAAGAAATTCAGCTTCTGCTAGGTGTTACCTCAAGTTCTTACGATCCTGATGAGACCCCTCAAACAATTCCAACTAGGGTTCCTCGAATTAGGGTTTCTAAAATGACGGTTCCCACGTATCACATGCCTCTCAGCATAACCATGTCGGATGTCGGCTCATCCGAGCAGGTCTTCCATTTGAGTGATCTTTCCCTGAGCACAGATCTCTATTACCTAACGGTCGGTATCCAACAACCGATATACCCTAATTTATTCACTGGAAGGGAAACACCGAACATTGTCTCTAATCTTTCCAGTTGTTGCCCAGCCAATACCAGTTGAACTTAGGCGCAAGCGTCTGGTGTTTGGAAAATCCCTCCGCTGCATGAAAATCTTCTGATCAACTCATCCTATCCTGGGAAATCTAAAGAATCTGACACATTAGATTGTCCATCTGTTAGTGTGCAAACATTTGGAAAAATTAATGATAAGCCCACTGAAGTTTTTCCAATCGCCACGATTGTTGATCACATCTGTTCGCCAGTTGGTCTCACCGAACCATTTAAGTTTGGAAGCCCCCCACTCGAAGGTCCAGAGTTTGTCCAGGACAGTGAGGAATGTCGACCTCCACTGCCGGTTGCTTCGGATCCTCGCATCCTCGACAAAACCTAGGGACAACTTCGAACTAGGGTTTTCAAAATTAGGGTTTTTGCAAGTGGATTCAAAAACATTTCAAATTCGCCTGGCGGATGCCTATTTTTCTGATTCTATCAAAGTGATCATCCTCAAAATCATGATGAGATTCCCAGCTAATTTGATGGATCCTATCTAATGAATATACCTACAAATAGGAAATTTCTTTCCCCACTTCTGTTGGACCTAGGGTTGTGCGTCGATGGATGTGTGTAATTTATAAATAATTTTAGATTTCAAGTACCTATTTCTATGTATCAGGATGAAAGTGAAATTCAGCTTGCACAATCTATTCTGGCACGTTCTTTGGTAAGTAGCCACGACCTTCTTGCTATTTCACATACTCTTTAGGTAAATATTTTTGTTGGTGCATGATTTTGTATGTTGGCTCTAATTACAAACATTGTTGTTCTTGCGGGGCGGGAACTAATGCAGTGGCTACACTGGAAAACTGATTTTACATAACCCAACCGCCTCTTTGGTTAAACTAGGGTTTTAGGATTAGGCTAGCTAGGATCTGCTAATAAAATTTGTTATTCAAGTTGTTAATTAGGTTCACTTGCTAAGGGTTTGGTTTATGTTTAAAATTATGCTTGCTGTCTTTTCTTGCCGTCGGTAGTTTTTGCATTATAATTTCCCACTTATTTTTTGCACTCATATTTTTTTTTAGTTTGCTTGTTGCTACATTATATTCAGTTAATCGTTGCGTGGGATTTGACTTGTTTTTCACCTGCAACTAGTTTCTCTTTCTTGCACATGGCATCACATTGCGTCATAAGCCTCTTCTATTACATTGCGTTGTGCGCCTTCTGCCTCGCATTATTTTCACCGGTTGTTGACTTAACTATGAAAGTTTCCATACCATTGCATGAGCCCCCATTGAAATTTAGGCCTTGAATACCTCGACGCCCAGCCTGGCCTTCTTACACCCTTTACACGGGTGTAAAGTTGATTGGTTTCCTTCACCCCGCTACACAAATCGAAACCCTAACCCTATTGTTGTGTGGGGTTGTGGTGGTTACCCCAAGAGGAAACTTCTCTTAGAGCAAGTCATCAAGGTCGCATTCTCAGCTTTATTCCTGCAAGTCTAAATTCATTAGCCAGGGAGATACGAGCTGGTTGCTTGTGGGGAACCCTTGTGATTTTGAATTACTTGTACTTGTAACCTGAGCCTTGTGCCCAGCATAGCCTCAAGCATCTTAATGATCCGTTTTTCATGTTTCACCTGGGGTGGTAGGTAGGATGTGAAGACTTGGCATGAGGGCAAACCTAAATCAGGATATCTTTCAGTTTCTGTCAAACAAGAAACAACCTCTCTTTCCCATAAAATAAGTCGGGATCCCTCATCCGCCCATGAAAAATAAGTGCCACGAGCACATGAAAATAAGTGTTGCAAGCACATGAACAAATAGGGGTAAAGGATTGAGAAAGGCTTCCTACACAGAGAGGTAATGTAATGACTCTGCCGAGGTACTGACCAGGCTCACTGGTAGCGGAGCAACGTTTGTGATTTCTTGAAGTGACTCCATCGGGGTACTGTCCAGGCCTGCTGGTAGCGAAGCAACACCAGAAACGTATTTAAAAATTCGAAATATAAAAAGCCCACTGCCTTTCTCTCTACATCATCAACCAGCCATTTGCATCCGTGAACTTCCACTTTGATGCATTTTGATTAATGAGACCTAGCTGAGGCACAAGGATTGGGCATATCTGAAAATGTCAAAATAATACAAGGGTACCCTCAGAACTTGTTCAATATTCCCTTGCATCACTACCTGGACTCAGACTATTGTTGGGGTGTTGACAGAGATGCTGGATTCTACCAGTGGTTCGCCAATTGTTGTAGCCGCTACAACACCACCCACAATTTTGGGTATATATAAAATTTCGGGTCCCCCTGCTCGCTTAGCCATTAGGGTTTTGACCCAGCCTGTAGTCATTGAACCTTCTCACCATCATGATGAGATTCTTTCGCCGCGACCACACCATGTGTGGGGGGATCATCATGCATACACTCGAATGGAAACTTCTCTGTGTATTAATCATATTCGTTAGAAGCCCTTTCATCATGGATCATTTAGGAATTTTGTTTGGATACTTCACCAAGCTCATGTGAATTATTTAAGGGCATCATTCTCTACAGGGTAACTATGAACTAATTGATGTTATAATGTTTCATACAAGTCAATCCCATGGATGATATACTCATCAATGTCATCACCACACCGAGGGAAATAAACTGAAGCTAAACAACAAATCCACAGCTGTGAAACATGACACTTTCATCCACATGCCCCCTGCCCATGTGGCGATGAGACTTAAGGCTACAGTTGAAGACTTCATTAAGGCGGATGACAAGGATGCACCAACAGGTGAGGGGGAGGAGCAAGTGAGCAGTATTGTTAAAAGGAGGATGTTGTGGTACATGTTTATCCAAATAAAGAATAAAGGAAATAACTTTTCATGTTGTTGATGCAACAATATTCTTCACTGATGTACATCAGATACTTAGAATCACTCCATTGGGAAATGTTCATACCTCGTGCCATCATGCATGAACCAGAAGCATTTGTTGCATTTTATCAAATCTAATCTGAAGGAGGAACTAGACGAGGTGGTTATATTCTGAGATGGCAAATATCTCACCTTAAAGGAAGTTTTTGAAAGTCCTACAAGATACCAGCTCAATGTTGATCTCCTGGATGTACATGCAGTAAAGAATACATTTCACCAATTTGATAAGTCTAGTCTTAAGTATAACCCATGTGGATAAAGTGGACTCAGAATATTTCCCTAAAGCAAGACAATCTCATTCAAGGTTGTTTTCTTGCTGAGCTATCAAAACAAGTATGATCTGATTCGGAAGTAAGTGAATGTCAAATGGAAGAATATGGGATATATGTTTATGAAAGGAAACAAAGCCAATGGAACTGGTTGGCAAGTGGGTTTGTTAACAATGAGATATACATCAAAAGTGTCATCTGGTTAAATCAGTCTCCTCAACTGTACAATGTGTACAAAGGGATAGGACTCACTCCATCTTTTTGAAATATTTTGGATAACATATTCATTCCTCTCTTTGAGGTTGCAGTTGGTCCAAGTTCTCATCCTCAACTACGCATCTTCTTGAAACAGATGTTCGACTTTGATATGGTAGGTGATGAAAGTAAACCTGAAAGGCATCCCACAAAACACACACCAACCCTAGCTCAGTGGACAAATGATTTCAATCTTGCTTGTTCATATCATCCTTATTATTGCTATGCAAATATGTACAGACTCTACAAGCTTCATGAGAGGAATGACAACAATTAAACTTCGTCCTCATTATGGCAAGGCTGGTGATATTGATCACTTGGAAATTGCATTCCTATGGAAATAATCTTAGGAGGTCTCCTAGATTGGTGTGGACCTTGTTTCCCTTTCAACATGCAATCCATTACCGATCCATTTGACAAAAGGTACCTCTTTTGTTTTTCAAGTTTGGAAGCTTTGTGCTTGTGATGTTTGTGAAAGCGCTCACCGACCGAGATTCTCTCATCTGCGGGAGTCTCATTGGGATGGAAGAAAATATTACATCAAAGGCCATGAAGGGAATGAAATACATAAGACAAATGTACCTCATACGCGAGTTGAATTTCGCCATGAAGTTTGGAAAGGAGAAGGGTAATATCTTGTTCAATGGGGAATCATATTTTTAATTAAAAGAGGGATCCCATCCCACACGCATACCAAAGCCATAGTCAAAGGGAGAGGGAAATATTTTGATGACTATGCATTATGAAATTCCTTGAAGACCATGAGCTAACATAAGCATAGACACAACTCCATAAATGCACACTGTATGGACTGCTCGATGAGCCATATCTCGCACATCATTCTAAAAATTTTCACACGACATAGACATATATGTGTCATGAAGCCTTGTGGACTGGGACAAAACTTAACTCATGTTCCATTGATATCAAAGCCCTCCTGATGTAAAACTAAAGAGCGCTTAATGGATTGATTAAATACACATACGTGGCATCTTGTGGTACGCGAGGGGGGGCACGCAAGGAAGAGAGGGTGCAGCCCGATGAAGAATGTCTGTAGCCAATTCGAGAGGACGAGAAAAACCGCAGAGTAGAAAAAGGGTGACCCGTCTATTCCGCGCTTTGTTTTATTGCAGTGCAGTCTATGGCAGCATGTTGTGATTAACATTAGTCACGAGAAAAATACATAACACAGGTATTTATTTAGCCATCGACACCGTGACCATTCTAACTCCTCCTCGTTGACTCAAAGGAAATCACCCAACAAAATTTCAAGATATAGATAAATATTACATAATATTTCTTCACGTCATTCACAGGTTTTTTCTTTTTGTGCCATCGCACTGTCACACACGATTCTGGAAGCCCCCATCCTTTCCTTGGAACATGAGAGGGATGAAAATCATCACTACATCACCTCTCAGATTGGACAGGTCATGAATAGCTACGTCATGGATACAACATCGACCATGTCTCGATTGAACGCAGAACAGGGAGTTCTGTTCGAAATGTCTGCCATTTTCGTTCTCTTGAATCCGTGCTTTTCCAAATAAACAAGAGGAACAGACTCATGACAATCATCGTGTTTCATTGATCATGTCCCTGCAGCCCAGTGCTCCTAGAAGTATCATCCGAACGAAAGCTGAGGGAATGCGACCTATGTTGTGTGCGACTAAGTTGCTGGGTCACAGATCATGTGGAGCGATCTAAAAGTGCGACTTCCATGGCCATGTGACTGTGCGACTAAGTCGCTGAGTCAGAAAGCTGATGAAGCAGGTCAAACCTGGGACTGGCATGGCATGCGACCGTGAAAATTCTGTGAGGTCGCATCTCAAACCAAGGAAAACATTGGGTCGCATTACTCTTTAGGTCGTTGGGTCGCACAAGCTCAACAATAGGTTGACGACGCGACCTCCCCTACATTGCAACTTTGCGACTTTGTCTGGGAGTCAAATTCCCCCTCTAAGTTGGGCTCTCACATCGCATCACCCAGCTAACTGCCCATTTCATCTGGTATGTGACTGGGCAATGGCTAGTGAGTCGCACTACCATAGGGTCGCAAGGTCTCCCCTCAAGAAAGTAGCCGGAGTGCGATCTCATTTCAAAAAACAATCTTTCAACCTGGGGGCACCATGATCTGCATTCGTCGTGTCCACATGCAGGCTCGTGGGAAATTTCGAGAACTGGGACTCTTGTTTGAAGGATCACTCCCTATCTTTAAAAAACTCGCATTTCCTCTACATGTTTAATCATTTTCCTCATGTATGAGTAGGATTAAGGCTCAGATAAAGCCCCTTTTCAAAGGGCCTCCCCGTTATCAACATCTCAGTGTAAACGTTTTGAATGTGGAAGAGGTATCACTAGTGCATATCGTAGTTTCCTTTTGGAGAACACAATGAGGGTGTAGTCCCAGTTAACGCTCCCCCCTCCAATGGTTTCTGGACTGACAGGAAGTAGGAGCTAATCTCAGCAAGAAAAATCTCTGCCCCAACCTGCAAGGTCGATGGCTCCGGTGACGGAGGCATTATAAAATGTTGGTTCTGAAAGCTGTAGGTTCAACTGTCCATTCATGAGGGCATCATACTTTTCTTGTGAAAAGTTACCAGTACGCGACTGAGGAATCAATGTTTTGTTGCCAAGGAAGATTAAGGGATGGTTTTATTTCTGATAATAGAGGCAGAGGCATCGACAACTTTAAGACTTGTGAGTCGGGATCTCCTGATGTCTCTTGCATTGACCTGATAAAGCCCAAAGTTGAAATGCATTGCATCATAGTGGTAGCCTAGTGCATTATCAACCTTAAGCCATTGTGGTTCTGGAAGAAGCGATTTTTCATAAAATTATGCATCTGTAATATGATTGGATCTTATGCAAATACATCATCAACTATGCAACAAAATATGGTCAGCAACTGAAAGATATGCCTCCTTTACATGGCCATTAGCTTCTTCCTTATGGGTATTCAACAATCTCAGCCGTGTATAGAACTTCAAGAGTTTAATATGCGTGGGATCCATATCATCAAGGTCTCTCCCCTTATTTAGAATTGATCATTGTTCAGTTTCACTACTGCAACAAGTCATTTGCGTAGATTAAACATGCAAGGATAATTCTAGTATGTGCATTAAGCCCTCAGTGAAGTAGAAGCCGCAGATTCATGAATGTACCCACAGTTCATAAATTCATTTCGATATGGTGTGTGTTCATAGAGGATAAAGGGGCATCATGTCTCATTGACGAAACCATATCCCTATGAAGTAATAGCTGCCAAAACAGTTTAAACTACAGATCCACATTTGGCACTCATTCCATAATGCTACCAACGGACATTACAGTGATTGAAGAGGCGCAGGGATGGCCTACACAATCCATTCTCTCTGATGACAAAGTGGCACAACACTTGACCACACGGGGGTCTAAATTTATCTTTTTAACTCTTGCAAATGAATTAAATACGCCCTTAGCAGTGTTATTTTTCGATCATGAAGACATGTGACCTATGTTATTTTATTGTAGGTAGAAGCTTTCGGTTTGCTCAAAGGGCCAAGTTTTTCCCCAACAAGCAAGGGGACCTTTTCAAAGCAAGTGGATTCTCATGAATCCCTAAGAAACTCACTCTAAGATCAAAGGCACCTGGTCACGTTCACGAGATAGAGATGCAAGAAAAGGAAACTTTCCGCGAAGCCCAGAGATCATCAAAAGAAGAACGCAAGTCACAAAATTCTCAAGGTCCCAGGTCTCATATTTTACCAAGGTTGCAGGTCCCAGATTGACCGAGGTCGCATGTTGCGGATTGCTCGAGGTCACAAGTCACGTATTTCCCAGGGTCGTGGGTCACAAATGGCCCAAGTCGCAAACCAGCCCAACAGTCGGGAAAACCAAGAGTCAAGGGGGAAACTCAAGAGTCGTCTCAGCCTATATGTACAACTTCAACAAAGAGTAAATGGGTCTTTTAGCTCGACAATGAAAGCCAGTATGATAGAGGAATTGTTGCTAGAGAGCTAAAGGCACTCAACTCTTGGTATCAAGTAGAAAGAGAGGTAGCGAGGCTAGGGTTTTGTATCATGAATTGAGATGAACATCCCATGTTCCATTATTGGGTTTTAATGAGTTGTAAATATGTATTTGATGTTGCAGCAACATTAATAATATATTATCCTTCCCGACACTGATTCACGTGCTTGTTTTTGGTGATATTACTAGCCGTCTAGAACTTCATTATGTTGTACAACTACTTTCATGCATGCCATCGATTATGAACTATTTATCAGTGGTTGTATGTATGTATGCTTTTGGATTAGTGTTTATTTGTCCTTGCCATGAAGGTAATATATTGTGAACTAATTTGCAGTTAACTTCTGGCATGTTTTCTTTCATATATGTTTGTCTGGTTTTCGGCTCACTGATCCTAGTTACGGCATATCCCCTTTTTATTTTTGCTGCTTAGACTTGCTTGCATATTTTTTTATGGTTCGTTAATCTTGGGCTGATTTTTCTTCACTGATTGGTCATTTCATCCTCGCCTCTTATCCATCATCTTCTCATCTGACAACCAAGAGTGGAAACAATCATGGCGGCAACCGGGCCTACTTATAGGATGGGGCTCCTATCCCAAACGATGTGAGGTCTAATTGGGACCTTTCACCGAGGAGACCCCCCTTGTTGTCGGCAGTACAATTTTGCTTGTCAACACCTTCTTAGATTTCTTGAGGGACATTTGTTTGCATGGCTGTAGTCGTAAAAATATCCAGTCTCCTACATCAAAAATTATCTCGCTGCGATGTTGATTTTCCTGTTGTTTCATTCGATTTGGTGCTAAATTTAAGTTATCCTTTAAGAGTTGGAGAACTTTTTGTTGATGCTCGATGTGATCTTCCACTGCTTGAATCTTAGAATTTTCTCTTAATTATGATGTGATGGACGATGGATGATATCCATAAAGTGCCATAAATGGGATCATTTTTGCTGCAATATGGAGGGAAGTGTTATACCCCCATTCAGCCAGAGGTAACCACTTGACCCATTGTGTTTGTTTATCAACCTTACAAAACAATGAAGATATCCTTCCAAACATTTGTTCACTATCTCAGTTTACCCATTGGATTGAGGATGATAAGATGAGATATGGGCTGGTTGAGTACCCAGACAAGAAAATATTTCCGTCCAAAAATTTCCAGTGAAAATTGGATCTCTGTCACTTACAATAATATTTAGGTTTCCATGTAGCTTTTGAATTGTTTCCATAAATGCAGTAGCAATTGTGCTTCATTTAAATGGATGAGATAATGCACAAAAGTGTGCATACTTGGTAAGTCTATCAACTGCCACCATGATGACACTCTTTCCTTTGGACTTAGGTAAACCTGTGATAAAATCCATTGAAACCTCCTCCCAACGTTGACTTGTAATGGGTAAAGGTTGTAGTATACTTGGGGTCTTAATTGTCTCAACTTTATTTTGCTGGAAAACCAAACATTCTCCCATAAAATTTTGAATATCAGATTTAAGGCCATCCTAGAAAAAATATTTCTACACCATGTCGTAAGTTTTTAAAAATCCCGAGTGTCCTCCTAAGGGAGTGGTGTGCAATTCCAAAATATTCTTTTGTTTTAGTTGGGAATTCTTACAAAGATATAAGTGATCTTTGTACCATAAGAAATCATTTTTCCAACTAAATGTAAAATTTGTATTAATATCTTTTTGCAACTTTTGAATGAGTGTCCACACTTATTCGCCATTCTTCCATTCCTCCCTTGCTTCAATTATCCAATTTGGTTGGATAATAGAAATGGCACAAAGCAATTCTTCCACCTCCTCATCGTTTCTTGAGAGTGCATCTGCAACAACATTTAGCTTCCCTTTTTTGTATATGATTTCAAATTCATAACCCAAAATCTTTGTGACCCATTTTTGCTCCTCTTTTGAAGATATTCTTTGTTCCAAAAAGTATTTAAGACTATCATGACCAATTTTTACCTTGAAGTGTCTTCCCATTAAGTAAGGTCGCCATTTATTTAGTGCATGTATTATTTCCAACATTTCCTTCTCATAAATATATTTTTGTAAATAATTTCGTTTGATTGGATGACTTTCAAAAGCAATGCGTCTTCCCTCTTGCATTAAAGCAACACCAATTCCATTTCATGAGGCATCACATTAAAGGTTTTTGTGAAGTCTAGCATAGTTGAGACCGATGCTAGGAACATTGCCTCTTTAATATGTTAAAAGGCCTTAGTTTCTTCAGGGGTCCATGAAAATGAATCTTTATTCAATAATGTTGTTAGAGGTGATGCTATTTTCCCATAATTCTTAACAAACTTGCGATAATACCCTGTTAACCCGAGAATTCCTCACAACTGCTTTATGGTTGTGGGGACTTTTTGTTACACCATTTTTTGGTCATCTAACCTATTATCATTAGATGGACCCAAGTACACCATGTAAGACCAATTTTACCCTAAGTAAAATTTCTTTCACTATGTAAAATAATTTAATAAAACACATTTATTAGGTTGTTTATGGTCTAAACAGGAAACCCCAAGGGGAAATATTAAACAAATCTATATTTGTTTGGTTTTCCTCATGGAATAATTAATTAAATAGTAATTTAATTATTATTCCTGGTCATATTTAACCCAAAACAAGGAAATTAATTAGATAAATCCTTATTTATCTTATTATTTTCTAGGAATAATTATTTAAATCTTATTTAAATAATATTCCTTGTTAACTTTGACTAAATCATTTATAAATAATTGAATAAATCATTATTTATTCAATTATCATTCAACCACTTCCTTAAAATGATAAATAAATCATTTATTTATTTATTATTTACAAATAAAGGGATTTGACCCAAGTCAAATACTTTTCCCCTCCAACAAATATAATAAAATATTCCATAAAAGGTGGATCGAGATTTGTTTAGAATTATTTTAATCATGCACCAAGATCTAGAATGACCCAATATTTTATTATAAATAGAAGGGTTTTTCCTACCATTCTTCACATTTTGTTGCCTATTAGATCACTCTGGATCTATACTCTTGGTCTGACTTTGAGCCATTATCATTGTCATATTATCCATTATTTGCTTTGTGAGCTCCCTTTGAGTTCTATGTTTGTCTGGGTTTTCTACACCAACAAGAGAGAGAAATTCTAGATCTAAAGTGCTGAGGACTTCCAAGAACCCATCCCATTGAGGAGAATTGGAAACACCTTTCTTGTTTTCCTCCCAGGTGCCATTAATATAAAATTCTTTAAAACATATTATTCTTGTCTTGTCTATTGGATGCATGGAGAAAAACCATATTTTTACTGCTTAATGTCTTTTTGTGCATGGATCTTGATTTTTGCAGCATTTGTCTTGATCAACTAACTGCAGATCTGAAGATATTAGCAGCCATATTTTGTTGTTAGGGCTATAAGTTATGCGTAGCTAAAGTGGTATTTTTTCGTACGCTTCGAATAAAGATTCATACTAACACTTTCCATTCCTTAATGGCTTTAATTTTGTTAGGGTCTACCTTAACACCCTCCTGAGATTCAATATGACCCATATATTCCACCTCTTGTAATCCAAAGAAACATTTGGAGGTTTTTGCATATAATTGTTTCTCCTCCAATAGTTTGAGCACCCTCTCAACATGTTGAACATGATCCTTCCAAGACCTGCTGTAGATTAGTATATCATCAAAAAATACTAACACAAATTTTCTAAGGAAGGGCTTAAAAATAGAATTCATCAACCCTTGAAATTTAGAAGGTGCATTGGTAAGGCCAAAAGGCATGACCAAAAATTCATAATGACCCTCATGAGTTTGAAATGATGTTTTCAGAATATCTTCAGCCTTCATTCTAATTTGATGATATCCTAAATGAATATCCAACTTGGTAAAATAAATTGCTCCATGTATTTTATCCAATAATTCATCAATCACAGGAATGGGAAATTTATCTTGAATAGTGAGCTTATTGATCTCCCTATAATTCGGACACATGTGCCATGATTCATCATTCTTGTGCACCAATACTATTGGAGCAGAGAAAGAACTTTGACTAGGTTGAATTATACCAGGTTCTTACATTTTTGCAATCATACGTTAATTTTTTCTCTTTTGGACATAAGGATATCCGTAAGGCCTAATGTTTAGAGGAACACTTACTGGAATCAAATGAATAACATGATCATGATCATGAATAGGTGGGAGTCTTTTGGGAGTGTCAAGCACCTTGGAATGATTGTCCAATACTTTTTGGAGATCTAGAGAAATAGATGATTTTGATGTTGGAACTTCTAGTGAGCATAATTATGCAATTGCGCCTCATTGTTATTTATTCAAAAGCTTTGTCATGACATTAGAGCTTATTATCTTTCCTGGCTTCCCTGCGATACCCCGTAATTCAACTTCATTTCCTTCCGAAAAAAATCAAGAAAGGTTCTTGAAAATTAAAAGCTATTGTCCCCAAATATTGTAACCATTGTACTCCTAGTACAACATCAACACCTCCCATTGGAATGGAAAGCATTGGATTGTTCAATACAACTTCCCTCATGGCTAGCTTGATATTATGGAATTTTCCAGAGCAATTTATAGTCCCTCCATTTGAAACCATCACTCGACACTTTGATGCTGGGTATAGGAAGCAATTCAATTCCTTGGCTACCTTATAATGAACACAATTATGGGTACCACCTGAATCAATCAACACTATTATATTTTTATTCTTGATATGTCTGTCTATATTGAAAGTTTGAGGAGTGGTAATTCCTGCCAATGTATTACGGGATATGGTCAGACTCATTTCTTCTTTCTCTAGGGTTGGTTCCTGGTGTATATCCTCTTCTTTTGAAGTTTATTGTTCATTTTCTTCCTCCTCTTCACAATCTATGTAAAATAATTTCTTCTCAGCACACTTATGACCTTTATTGTATTTTCTATCACAATTGTAGAAAACCCTTTTGCTATTTTTTCTTCCAATTTTTATGGTGTGAACCTTGTAGGTTGTGGAAGTCTAGGAGTAGCAACACTTCCATCTTTATAGATGTGAGTGGTAGGCTTCCTTCTCGACATAATTTTACTTTCAATTTTTCTTGCCAACCTAAATGCCTTCTCCAATGAATCAGGTTCCCAAAGGGGAACCTCATGTTGGATGCTATCCTTTAAAGTTCTTATGAAGACATCAATATTGCGTTCCTATAGAATATCAATTACCCTTATATTCAATTTTTGGAAGTCCTGAATGTGCTCCACTATTGAACCCTTTTGTTTGAGATTTATCAATTGGCTAAAGAAGGTGTTTCTCTTTGTATCCCCATAATGTGCTATCATTTCCTCCGTAAAAATTGACCAAGTGACAATTGTTTTACGAGAGCAAAGCCATCGATACCATACAAATGTATTTTTTTCTAAATGTAAAGTTGCAATGCATACCTTTTGTGTGTTTTGCACTTTATGGAGATCAAAATATTGCTCCATTTGTAGTATCCATGTTACGTGATCCTTGCCATCAAACTTCCTCATATCGATCTTTGGAATATGGTGGCTCTTCAATCTAAAATTAGAGTTTATGAAATCACGATTACCATTTATTTTTTTCTCACTATGAGTTTCCTGTACTACCTTTTTTCCATTAGGAATCATTTCTTGTATCAACTTTGTCAAACCTTCCTTCAAACCTTCCATGTATGATTTTAGATAATTCTTCATGTCTTCCATGTTGTCTTTTGTTTTTTCATCTATCTTAGCTTCCATTTCATCCATCTTAGCTTCCATTCCATCCATATTAGCTTCCATGCCATTATTCAAACCATCCATCTTAGCTTCCATGCCTATCTTCAAACCATCCATTTTAGCTTCCACGCCTTTATTCAAACCATCCATCTTAGCCTCCATGGCATCCATCTTATCTTCCATTCCATCCATATTAGCTTCCATGCCATCCATCTTAGCTTCCATGCTATTCTTTAAACCATCCATCTTAGCTTCCACGTTTATATTCAAACCATGAATATTAACTTCCACGCCTTTATTCAAACCATCCATCTTAGATTCCATGCCTTTCTTCAAAACTTCCATTTCATTTTTTGTTGCTCTTTGTGAGAGAAAAATTTGGTGCAATTAGTCTTGTAATTTTGATATATCATGTTGCACTTCTTCCACTTCATGAGTCATAGTAGATCCTTCTGGGGGCTTAATGGGCGTTGAAACCTTTTTAAGGGTCATTTTAGAACCCAATATATATATATATATATATATATATGCCATTGGAATGACTTCAAACTGAATTTTCAAACAAGACTTATGCAATTTGAAAAAAATGCACACCTTTTTCTTGCTTTTGAGGAGCTTGATATTGAAATTGATGTATCTATGGAATTTCAAATCCCCAAGATTTTATCTTCAGTCCTTTATTATCCCTCTAAATCCTCTTTCTAATTCCACAGGTCTGACATGATTTGGATTCTTCAAGGAAAAGTTATGCCTAATCTCCTGCAATGACCTAATTATGGACTGGTTCAGTAGATCAAACTTGTACGACGTGCCACATGTCACTGTTTCCTCCTTTGACTCTGAAATTGATACATAGTAAAATACAATCTGTGTAATTTAGGTCACTTTTTAGACAATTCCAATCCGATGCTCAGAGAGAGAGAGTTATGATTATTTTCCCAAGGTCACCTCTTTGTGATGAAATTCAAGAGCCTACAAAAACCCTAACTTCCATAGATCATATCTCCACAAATATTTCGAACCAAGATCTAAAATTTCTACATGACGTTCATCATGATTTCTTCGCAAATGGGTTTTTTTTTAGCTTCTGAACCTTCTTATAAACTTTTTTATAGCAAAACTACCACAATAACCTATTTGAAGTAGCAAAACCCTAGAATCCAAAGCTCTGATACCAAATGTTATGAAACCAGCTCCAAAAATAGAATAACAGAGAGATAAACGCCATATAAATCAACCACTTCGAGGGGGAAACTTCCTTTACATTACATAAATGAAACATTCTTGGATGATTCAAATGACAAAACCTCCTTTCTATATATAGGGGTCCATGGGGTCACAACATAATCCTAGTCGACCTACTAATTAGGGGATTTGAGGTCTAAAATGGGCCTCCTAAGAAAAATGTACAACAAAAATAAACTTTGTAAGAACCAATAGGATTCAAGATGATGATGTCAACCATGGGGGATGATTCACCATTTTTTAAATAAAAAGGTAAAAATAATAAAACAATAAAACTACTTTCTCAACTCATATTTTCAACTTATCTCCCAAATTTTTGACTCAAATTTTGAGTGGGAGTACTCGTTGGATACAAAATTTTATTTCCTCATCCAAGGAGTACCCATGTTGCATACGTTTGATGGACCTTGCTACACGAAAAATGAGAAATACATGAAAAAATGTGATTGCAATAATTTTTTTCATGTATTTCTCATTTTTCATATAGCAGAATCCATCGAAAGTATGCAACATAGGTACTCGTTGGATGAAGAATTAATGTTTGCATCCAAAGAGTACTCCCGCTCAAAATTTGAGTTAAAAATTTGGGAAACAAGTTGAAAATACGAGTTGAAAAAGTAGTTTTTTTCTATTTTCCCTCTAAAATTTCATGTAATATTTGATGTAATCAAATATTATTTTATTATTTCCACTATTATTATATAATTTCCTCAGGAGATCGATTTTAGACCTCAATATTCCCCTAATGAACAATAATAATTTAAGGGGACAACAATAACAATAGTGGGGTTTTATGGGGTACAATAATAACAATATGGGGACTATAGGGGTACAAAAATAACAATAAGGGGGTCACACTAACAACAATAAGGGACTACACTAGTAATAGAGGGACCTAATACCTAGTCTATGTCATGCGGGCTATGCACCCTCCAAGTGTCACGAATGACATCATGATACATACATGCATATGTCAAAATCTGTTCAATGGGTAAACTCGCAAGAAATGAATCATCATATAAGGGCATTGGTGGGTGGCGAGGAAATCTTGTTTTTCAACTAATATCTCCATCCAATGCAACACATGCATTAATCAATGATGTCAACATGCTGTTTGCAATAGTCTCCTTGGTCTCAACACCAAGCTGCTGCAACTTCTCTAGCTCTGTCAGTAATACCAAGCTCCAAGACAGTAGTGGCAAGAATCTCAGAGGTGGTGGTACATGCCGAGGGTCTCTTTGAATCCCCTCACGATCATAAGTATGTACCATGTCGAGTCCATAATAATGAGATCTGCTATCAGTGTAATGCGAGCTCATATGTAACACACAATCTGCATATGAATTCTTGGAAAAGTAAATGGTGACCTGGTCATGGTGAGGGAATTGGCCCCAATATCTAATCAATCTATCATACACAAAAGGGATTGCATCGACATTCCTAAAATATTTAAGTGGAATCATACCTCTATGTCTAGCAGGGCGATTCAGAGTGATGTCAAACAACTCCCCACAAACATCAATGTTCTTGGTGGCCTCTTTCACCACCTCTCAAGTATGTGGGCCTCTAACCTCATGCCTCCTAATCCTCTATATGGATCGTAGGAGGTGGATATATGAGCTTAACCTCTGGTATCTCTCAATCAACCTATTGATGTATCCAACGTCAAATAAAAAGTATGAATAGTCGGTGAATTGGCAGGGATGTTACGTATCTCTTGTGTGATCCACGTATTACAGGTCATAACATCCTCCAATGTGATATGAGCTATAACATTGTCCCATGAAGGGATTGATGCTATACTCTGATCCTTAGCTTCGGCCTATAGAGTGCCTACAAATAATAAACATAATGTAACATATATAATTTAAAAATTAGAAGCATAATAACATATACATTAAATTCAAATACATCAGTTGCAGACAATTTAAAAATTAAAGACAATTTCAATACAAACACATAAATTTTAAAGAGGTTTTAAAAATGTATGAGGTGCACCTGAAATAGGTGAATAAGGTCCACTAGATGTAGCATGATCATGAACATGGAAATAAGCACAACCTATAACACTTTGACTGATGTAAGAGGTAGGATCTATGAGTGGAACATACACTTTGGGTGGGCTACGTGATCAATCGCGAGCCTGACCACATATAACAAATCCTCTCACACTACGATAACCTGCAGTTGGAGTGCATATATGGGATGCCTCTGCATATTACATATAATGCATATAAAATAATCTAAGAAAAAAATGTTGACTAAACTATTACGTATAATACATATAAACTAATCCAAGAAAAAATGTCAATTTAGAAAGAATGTTAATAAAAAAACCATTTCTAAACTCAAGCAGAATAATCTAGTTAAAAGTCCTAAACTATAGAGTCAAATTTTTGATAATTTATCAACCTAAGTATTGAGTTCCATGTAAACACAATCGAAAGAAGTGATCAAATCTACCTTCACAATTTTTCCCATTTCTAAATAATGCGTTTTATTCATATTTCATAAATATATAAATATACATGTAAAAAATGAAATAAACCTATTTACAAAACTAATAATATTTCATGTAAACCAAATGCACTTTCATGATGGATTTAATGTATCCATCAATGATTCATTGTTGAAACATGAACTTATATATATAGTTATATGTTAAATGATATATATATATATATATATATATATATATGTATGTATGTTATGTTTTAAATAGTTAAACTATGTTAATACATGTTACAATATGTTATGTTATGTTATGAAATATATATATATATATATATATATATATATATATATATATATATATATATATATATAAAGTGATGTTATAACTTATAATAGTTATATTTATAATTATATAGTTATATAGTTATCAACTATAATTGTAGCTATGTTACATGCTATGTTATATGTGTTATATTAAATTACTTTATGTTATACATGTTAAATAATTATAAAATTTTATGTTATGTTAAATAACTTTATATTATGAATTAAATAGTTATAGAACTATGTTATGTTATAAAAAATAGAACTATAATATATAGTTATGTGATGCTATAACACAGTTATAATAATTAAATATATATAATTATATGTTTTTATAGTTATATTGTGAACTATAGAATTTATCGTTATGTTGTAACATGATATATATCTATATCTATATATATATATATATATATATATATATATATATTGTTACACAACAATTTGTCACCGTCCCTGCAATTCCCCATCCCGCACATTGGAGGGCTCATTCCGTGACCTGTGAGCAGTGACATAACCTGAAAACACTTTCATGGCATTCCCCTAGACATGGACTTTCATTTCCCTGAAGACATCTCCTTGTGAAAAACCCTAAAAATAGCCTTTTCATCCTTGGCGTGACTAGCCTGTGTTATACCCGCGCCAATGGGGGAAATTATTCAAAGAGGGCGCGCCCATTGGTGCTCTGTCTCAGAGCCGCACCCGTGCCAGGCTTAATAAAGGGTGTTTTTTTTTAAATAAATGGTGGAAGATTGACCCCAACCAATTCCTAAACTGGTCTCTAATTCGAGTTGGGAGGTTGGCTCCGGATTTCCATGTAGAGGAAGTAATTTTCCACCTCTCATGGAAGCTTCCTTGAGGATAGGGCCAATCCCATGATTGTAGGGATCCCAACTCCTCGTCCACCATCTATATAAGCTTGCCATTTCCCCTTGCAAGCTAGTCTCCAAGAATCTCCAAGAGCCTTCATAGCCTAAAGAATGCTACAAGAGCTTTGATAGTCCTCATAGTGCCAAATCCATAGCAAGGAGATTGACGATCGAAGAGAGAGGCTTGTTCCTATTCCCGACAAGCTTTACTAAGACATATTCCGCTGACGACCCGCCAAAGGAGGATTTCAGCGTCAGAGCCAGGTTGTATCATCCTTTGTTTCATTAATATAAGTGACTACGATTATAGTTCCACTAGTATTGTTCATGCTTGTTTATGAGTTGTGTCCTCTCTGACTGACACATAATTGCAATTATATGATTTTACGCTCATATGTTCGTCGTGTTTCTTGTACATGCAGGTGTTCGATCGCGTCAAGTGGTGGAATTGTGACCTGTCGAAGCAAGGGATCGAGAGCACTATCCTCTCCGCAACGACAACAGCATTGGACCTGAGGTAGGCCTTCTATCGTGCTTTGATTTTTGCAATTAGGAACTTGCGTTGTAGCGTGTTTGATTGTTGCTAGACCTGATCTGGGCTAGTAGGGATCGCCTCTGTCCGCAGAGGGGATTTACCTCCTCAATATATATATATATATAGTTAAATATAGTTATATTATGTTATAAGTATATATATAGTTAAAAATTATATATAACTAAGTTAAATGTTTTTCTATATATAGTGATACATTATATAGTTTTCAATTATATATATATATCACAAAGTTTTTTTAAAATTT
>JAXQQM020060316.1:0-43536 GCA_034641835.2 Pinus albicaulis
TCTAGTTTCTTCAGGGGATATTGTTTCTCATGTAACATGTATGGACATAAAGAAGTTGATTGTAAAAGGAGGAAGAATAGAAATACTCATTATGATTCTTATGTTTATTTCTCTGGCCACATGAGATGTTATGCTTGTAACAAGTATGGACATGTAGAAAAAGAATGTAGGATGAACAGATCTGGGAAAGTGGACAATTTTCAGCACACAGTTGGAAAGCTCAAGCAAATTTGGAAAAAGAAGGAGGACCGACCAGAAACGTAGGGAATTCAGACCCTACTGTAGTCATCCGCTTCTGGAAGCTTACTTCTCTGATTGACTGCAGGAATGATGTGGGATACATTATGAGATTTAGTAATGTATCGTCACAGGGGGAGCAATGTATGATGTCTCTCATGGTTGATTTGAATATTCTGGTTATGTTTACTTCTGACAGCGCATTTGATGTGGAAAGGACAGGTACAGGAGGTACAAACTCAGGAGGAAATGAAGGAAGATGAAAATTTTCTATGCTTCACTTTCCATACGCGGGTTATATTAACAAAAGTCGCGTATACACGCGAGTTTCATCAGACACAGTCGCGTATGCATTGATGATAAGAGAATTATATGCTAGCTGAAGATCTGGAGCAGAGGCTCAGGGGGAGTAACAGTATGATTGTTAATAACTGCATTATTGACTCTATATCAGCTTAATTTCTCATTTTTAAATAATTATGACATGATACTTGGTTACTTATGTTGAAGATTATGGTTGAGTCCCGGTTGCTTGATGATGAAGAGTATTCGTTGCTGAGATGAAAGTCTTATAAATCAGAGATAAGGACAGACCATGCAGAGATTGTTGCTGATGACTTGCTGATAAAGGTATTCAGGATTGCACAAGTTAAGCAATAGCACTGGTTTAGGGGGAGTAGCAGGTTGATGATTGCATTGTTGGCAATATGATTGCTTATTCATTGGTCTTTATGATACTCATGCTCAAATGATGATGACTTGGTACATGGATTATTATGATGAGATTTTGAGCCCTGGTTGCTGATAAGTATCTTTTGTGTTCACACATGGATGAGTTGGATGTCGATTGATTTAGAAATAAAAATAGATCATGCAGAGTTTGTTACTATGGTTGAGATCTTTTGCCTACATATGTTACTTCATGTTTAATCTTGAAGATCATGGTGATTTTGGACCACATGGATGATTGCTTGACACATATCTGAAGATGCTGTTCTAGTATGATAATTTCTCTTGGAAAGAATGTATTGATGTTGCACGGAATATGAAGACTTGGTTACTAATGCGCTTATGCTACCACCATTGGATGACGCTTGAAGACACAACTACTCTGTTCTATCTGTAGTCCAGGGAAGCAGTCAAATATCACAGAAAGAAGCTGAACACTGGCTTTTCCTCACAGAGAATCAGATCTGATTGAAATTTAGAAGATGGCTTGGGATACGCGGGTTTCCTGAAACACAGTCGCGTATGTACGCGAGTTCATGCACAGAAAACCGCGTATGTCTGATTGCTGACAAATTTTTGGTTGGTTCAGCTCTCTTCAGCACAGCTGCAGTGCTGTTTGGTATCTCTGATACTGTTTGGTATCTCTGGTGGTGTTCCAGTTCTCATAATTCTGTTTCTAATGTTTTGATGAAGATGCCTTGATGATTTGTTGGTGGAAGTTTTCAAGATGCACAAACTAAGGGGGAGCCTTAGTCATTTGGAAAGATTGCTTGGTTGCACAGATTCAGGGGGAGCATTAGCTTTGCTGAGTATAATGCAGTATTGGCATTATGATGGTTCTGAAATATGTTCTCTTTCTTGAGGACTTTCTGGTGTTGGTCTTAAAAGTTATATTTGTAGTTTGATGAAAAGGTCTTGTTGAGACCCATGGTGTAAAATTGTAATGTAAGGACCTGTCAAACTTGTAAACCCACTTGGTTGGGTAGCTGAGTCAAATTTTGTAAACCCACTTGGTTGGGTAGCTGAGTCAAATTTGTAAACCCACTTGGTTGGGTAGTTGAGTCTCATTTGTAAATCCACTTGGATGGATCTTTGATGTAAGTATGAGTCATTGGTGATAGGAAATTCATAGAGTCATGTACTCCATTGGAAAATATGTTTGAAGATTCAGCATGAACTCAGGGGGAGCTTGGTCACTTCAGTATATATCAGATCTGCAGAATGCTTCTTCCACATGAGGAGAACAGGGGGAGAGTATGTTGGTTTTTGATCCGCCCTTTGCCCTTGATGTCAAAGGGGGAGAGTGACATGGTGTTTGAATGCAGATAATGGTGTCAAAGAATTGGGAGAGTGACATGGTGTCAATGTACCTATCTGCTGTAGTAACCAAACACCATCATGGTTGCCATCAAGTCCAAAGGGGGAGATTGTTGGAAATATGATGCAGAGTGTTGTCCTTGATGGCAACCCACTGAATGAAGATGAAGACATGTGACTGTTGGTATGTGTTGTCTTTGATGGCAATCCTCCTAATGAAGTTATGCTTGACGTGATGGACTTGGAAAATGATGTTTGTTAGCAATATGATAATGAATGTTGTCCTTGAAAGGCAACCCTCTTGATAAAGATGATGGCAACTTACTTGATGAAGTTGTACTTGCTAGAATATGTTCTTGATGAAGAATATATGATGTATCTACAGTGTTCACAGAAGACAATGAAGAAATGAACTCAACATGTACTAAATCTATGATGAAAAGAGTATGCTTCATGGTATACGCGGATCTGTCTAAGGTAAGTCGCGTATGCACGCGGAAAAGAACGTGCCAAGTCGCGTATGGGCTAAAGCGCTCAGTGCGGCAAAAACTGTGGCAATCACCATGGTATTGACCCATTGTATTGGGTAATGATCCGCCTAATTGACCCCGTCCAGGAATACCATCGGATGTAATGTGGTTTTGGGCTCTTGGTATTGAAAAAGGGGCTCATGGTATTGACAAAGGGTAAACCTATATAAGGAGAAGAAATTCATTATGCAAATGAGAAGTGAGGGTGCAAGATGTCTGAGCTTGAATGAATACTTCTCTGTGAAGTATATCTGTATGGAAAGGGTAAAGGTTTTATGATAGATCTGAATCTATGATGCACCTATGAAGAAATGTTGAAGCGGGATTTCTAGATCTGAAATGTATCTGTATTTTCTAGATCTGTTTATGGAAGGCCTGGTCCGTGATGAGGTGAACATCTAGGCGAACATCCGTTCGAAGTAAAAGTGGCAGATCCGAATCGAACATCCGGACCGATGAAGTATGTCGCTCCGTAATGATTGAAGATCTATACGTTACTTCGCCGCGGAGGAAGCTACGCGTATATACGTCGGCTTCGTTGAAGAGAAAGCGCGTATGCGCAATGAACACATACACAGGCATACGCCGGTTTGTGGGACGCGGGCGCGTATATACGCACACGGGCGGGCGTGCGCGTATGCAAACTAGGTTTGTCAAGGGGTATGGTTGAAATATCCGATCTATTCTGCTGCACCGTGTTTCTACTATCCCACACGTGTTGGTAAGTATCTGTTGGTGATGTATGTTTGAGCTTAAAAGTATGGAAAGGGTCCAGTCTAAAAATATGATGAAATGTGGCCTGCATGTTGTTCTATTAAAGTTGTTGGATCCGTGTTGGTGGAAATTGATGAAACGTGGTCCAAGGTGGTGCCGAGGGTTGTAGCTCTTCAACAAATAGTCGTAGCTCTCTTCCGAGGAGAGTCGGGTAAACGAGTTCGGTGGGTCGTAGTTTCCTTCCGCAGGTCGGTAAAACCAGTTAGGGGTCGGGAGCTCCTTCCAGGAGAGCAGGTCGGGTAAACGAGCGTGTGAGTTGCGTACGGCCGGTCTCAAATATTAATATGTTGTAAGATGCTTTCTCTATAATAAAATATTGAAGGCTGAGCAACTGCAGCGGTGGTTTTCTCCCGATTTGGGTTTCCACCTAAAAATCCTGGTGTTCATGTGTGATGCTTTGTGTGATGGTTTATTCTGTTCTTACTGCACATGTTTACTGTTTATTGAACATCTGATGAATGAATAATGGAATGATATAAGCAAAGAACTAATGACATAATTAGATCTTTGTGTATACGCGAGTTGCATGAAAGATATCCGCGTGTATACGCTAGTTTACTGAAGGAAAGTAGCGTATGGGTTTTAAGGAATGAAAAATTGAAAAGTTTTGAGTATGCAGTAAATACTGATTCACCCCCCCCTCTCAGTATTTTTTCCCCAGCGATCCAGCAACTCAATCGCATCGCTCCATCGATTCTAGCCCTCCGTCATCACCCCGTCGATTTGATCCTGAACGTTGATCTCTTCCGATCCTATGGCCAATGCTTAATCGCATATCGCAAACACAGTTTTCCCTTCTTTCTTTTCCTCCGATGGCCTGATTCCCCGATTTGATCCTGACCATCAAATACACAAGAACCGACGGCCAAGATTTCATCACACTCCACATTTTCCTTTCTCCCTTTCACTGTTCCGTTGATCGCCGATTAGATCTCCGCCATCCATTCCTACAGATCCGATGGCTCCCATATTTCCGCTCATTCACTTACCCCATTTTCCTCCTGTTCAAAACTCCGCTTTCTCTTTAAATCTCGACTGTCCGATCGCACAATCCAACGACCAAGACGTAGTGCGATGAACCAATATCCATTCACTACGCAACAAGACAAAACACGTCATCCCTGACCCCACCACTTCTTCCGCCAACGTAGCTCTTCACCCATCGCGTGCGATCCGCACCTTTGGATCTGCAGCCTCCAATCCAATGGTTGCCGATGCATTTCACATAATTTTTGTGTCCGAGAGTTAATGCCAAAAAATTACGTGAAATGGGCGGTATTCGAAGGGATGCATGTCAAAAGGTGTATGGAATCGCGTTTTTTTTTGTGGATATCGCCTCCCCCCCTTTTTGTGTGCAAAAACCACTTCCGGTTTTCCGCCATATCGCCCACCTCCCCGCAACGTCATTTCCAATTTAAATCACAGCCGTAGATCATCCTGATCTAATGGCCCACATTATATCGTGCTATCATTTCATTGTTTCTCAAATGTTCCCCCAATGACTCCATCGAGCAATATCCACTGTTGATAATTCTAATCTAATGGTCCACAACGCACATCGCACCCAAACTCCCATCAGACCTTTTTTCACCTTCCGCCATGATTTTAAGCCCATTTTCCGCTGAATCCAGTTTTTCCCCTCACTGCTCCTCCATCCCCACAAGCCTCTGAAGCAGCCATCCTCACTCCCACAGGTTTTTATAATGTGTTTATTTTGTTTTGCAGGGTTTACAGATTGGTGAATTCATTCTGTCTCCACAGTCACAGTCATGGTGATATTGAGCACAGAAAGCCAGCCCCAGAGCCAAAGATAGTAGAGGAAGACATCCCTGAGAGGGTTTAAACATGTTTTATTGAAGATTAGGTTATTAAACCCTGACATAACTCTCCAGCGCCTCTGTAACCTGTATATTCACACAAACAGGTCAGCAGAAAGTTTAAAGAGTATCAGAAGAAGATTAAGAAGATTAGTGCATAATATTGAAGACTAAGAAGCCTAATCCACAGTCAGCAAGGATTAGAACCATGAAGATGATTAAAGAGGCTAAATGAAGCCTAAACACAATTAGAGAAAGATCAGCAGAACGTTCCTCTCCAAAGAAGGACTAGCTACACAACCTCCTCCATTTTCAGTCGAACACTAGAACAATTATTACACTGAAAGAGGCTTTAAAAATTGTCAGGACAACAATTATGCAAGCATGGAAGACCTGAAAAACCTTCTATCACCTTACTTATCTCAGAAGACAAAACAGAGTACCAACAGCCAGAGAGTACTTCAAGAGACATACCTGAAGTTATTGTCAACCTGACAAATATTTCTAAACCAGCCTAAAGGGTACCAACATGTTAATGCAGAGCCATTAAGCAGAGTGGGCATTCGAATACTTCCTCCCCTTTGTCTTAATTAATCATTTAAGTTCATATCTACTACTCCACCTCCTTATTCCCCTATAAGTACTCATTGAATATTCATTGTAAAGGGTTGGGATTTTATTGACTGTTTGAACTGTTATTGAGGGGAAGTAGCTGAGTAGTTTGTAATATAGTAGGCTGGGAAGAGAAGTTTGGACTGTAAAGAGCCATTGGACTCAAAATATGTGACTGGTGTTGCACATCATTTAAACAAGCAGATTCACAGGATCCTGGTCTATATTATCGGTGATGTTTTCCTTATTGTAATTGTCTCCTTTCATGTTTTTCATATTGTCCACTGTTAAGAATAGATCTAAACATAGTGTTATCACTCAGGTTTTCCTAGAAGTTGTGTAAGAGGAAAGTATACCCGAGGTAACCAAAAACCAACCTTTTAGATGCAGAATCTAGCCAATCTGCATCCAGAGAGGGCTCTCTCTTTATGATTTATCTTTGTTCTTGGAAGGTTTTAGGCTAGTTATAGTTTCAAGAGTTTGTTTGGGAAAATGGTGGAATCCACAAACTAAGGGCAAGGTTGAGAGCTTTCAGTCCATTGGGCTATGGAGTCAAAGGATGGCTTTACTGGATTTCTATTCTAAACACAAGATGGTATTACAGGGCAAGATATCTAGATGGAGAACAATCCTTAAAATTTAAAGTGGATGGGATGATCTTGAAGGGATGAAAGGCAGCTAAGAATCTTTCACCATGTTCAAAAGAAAGAAGTGAAATGACTACAAACAAAGAGAAATGAAGGATTCTTTATTATAGTAATAAACGATGTTTAAATTAGCAAAGCAGGAGCATTTAAGAATTCATGCTTATAACTAATTTAGAAGAAAACATTAAGAATAACCACATTTGAAAACAGAGTACAATAAAGCAAATTCTGTTTCAATCCTTTATGTAAATTATTCAGAAATGGATAAGATGGTATTATAAACTAATATAAAATTTCAGACAAAGGGGTAGAAACACTTATTGAACTGTAGTCCAACACATGAATCCTGCAACAAGTCCAGTGCTTTAAATCGTCATCCAGTAAGCCACAAGTAAATTTCTCCAAAATATTTTATTCCGAAAATCTCAATGTTACAGCAGAGTAATAGAATCCACCCCAAATGCTTCCAAGAGTGGAGTATTTATACAAATTCTAAACTAAAATATCTTGAAACAAATATCAAAATTGGTTCACAAATCTCTCTAACTATGTTACATAAATAGAACTAAAGTAAAGGACACTCAAACTATTTGGCACTATTTTTGATGGATAGGTGATGACAAAGAGGAGAATTCGAATTTGATCCAACTCTTAGTTGATGATGAGGCATCCAAGTCACTAACTGCTTCCTTTTTTTGTGAATTCTGCTCCAACAATTCTGAAAACTTGGGGTCCAATGATACCTTTTTATTTCTCAATCCGTAATATATATGTAAAAAGTGAAAGAGGTTATTGTAGATAAATATGTTGGTGAGATAAACCTCTTTTACTTTCCTAACATTTCTCTCCAGCTATGCGCAATAGGCTCTGCAAAAATATGTGTAAAACAGAGTTTTACAGAGTCTGAAAAATAGCCTCTAAAGATGTGCATGTATCTCTCAGCCTGAAATCACTGTGGAAAACCTGAGATATGTTTTTTTAGATGAGTCGCTTAGGAACAAAAACCTCCTTCCGTTTTGTAAAATGTATTTCTAATTGGCCACAATATTCTCTGCAAAATGATGACTTAACAGGATTTTTCTGCAAAAAGTGCTTTCCAACATTGTTTAATATTTCCAAAACCATAATGGCTGTTAGAAAATTGAGAGAGGTTTTTGTAGATGGCCCTCTTAAGAACATAAACCTCCTTCACTTTTGTAAAATTCATCTTGGATTGATCACAATAGTTTCTGCAAAACTATGACTAAAATATGCAATTTCTGCAAAAATGTTCCTTCTTGTTATGTTTTTTCATCTTTTTACTTTATTGCTCTTTTGACTGTTTTACTTTCACTTTAGACAAACCTCACTAATGGTGAAAGTATTCTCATCTCTTTTTACCATTTTACTGCCTTCTGTATTTACTTTTACTGTTTACCTTTGACTGCTCTGTAACTTCATTTTAACTTTCACTGACTTTTACCTGATACACTTTAACCACTGATACTCTTTAGCTGTTATGTTTTCTAACATTTGTTTGAATAGATTTGATAACAATCTTGGAGTAAACAAATCTTATGACTAGTATTAAGACTGTTTATCCAAGGATGTGATCTTCTGATCACCTCTTCAAGGGACAACCGAGTAGATTTTTCAAGCAATTCCCCAATGGACAAGGGAGTGAGGTTTTGACCAGGTTCAAAATGTAGCATTGCATTGATGGCCTGAGGAGTGATAGGGAACAAAACACTCTGGTCAGGGGAAATTACTGCTCTTTGAGTTGGATCATAGTTAGAATGGCATTAGTGGATGATTTCTGGGAAATAAATGACTGAAGGGATGAGATACCTTGGGAGATTGGATTCCCACAAACCCTATAAGATCTTGCCCCTTTGAGTATTCGTCTCTGCAGCGAAAATAGCTCAATAGGGGACTTTCATCAAAATGCAGGTCTTTAATTTGGAAATCTTCATCTATCAAAGGTAAATATTCCAATTCACGGTGAGGAGCATTCAATGGAGTGATATTCAGAGCTGCCGGGACCTCCATTTTGGTTCTTGTGGATTCAAAATGGAGGTTTTTGGTTTTCCTTACAAGCCGAGCGGGATTTCTAAAATGAAGGAAATTGGCACAATTTGGTGGTTCAGGGAGCAATTATACAGTTTTAAAACCTCTGGAAAAGGCTCAGTGACGATTTTTAATCACTATTTCAGCGAAAAACAAAGAACACTGAGTTTTATTTGCAGTCGGGCGGAAAAGGATAAATACCTGCTTTTAGACGGAAGCTGGTTCTTTAACAGGTAACAGGTAATGGCGGGATTGTTCTTCAACACGGGCGCAGCGGAATCTTGGAGTGAATTGGTCAATTGCAGTGGAAATTTGAAAATCGCAGCGGGAGCTCTGTCGTTTTCAGAATAACGAAAATAACCGAAAACACGAAAAAATGGCTTTATTTACAAGTTAAAAGGGTTTTTTATTTTTTCGAGGTGTGACGTCATCGACGTACGGGCTGACGTATGCAAGGTTGGGCGGTAAGCGGTAAGCGGTAAGCGCCCGCACCGCTTATTGGAAAAGGTGGTATTGATCGCGGGGGGAGCGATTCCATTGGATCGTTGCCACGTGGACGGAGGACTGGTCAAATACCACCAATCCCCCGCGCGTTAAAACTCTGACAAAGGATGGGTAGCGGGATTGACGTGGAGCGTCGATCTGCGGAGGGACGATCCAACGGTGGAAAAGGACATGGAGTAAGTGAAGGTTTAAGGTGCGGGCTCGTTGGGTTTTTGAAACAATTAATGTTTAATTTAATCACCCCGGGAGTCTTTTAATTGGTGAATGGAAGGTTATTAATTAGTTCAGATAACTAATTAATCCCATATTTATAATGAAAAAAGGGTTGCGGCGGGATTTCATTGGATGGTTGAAAAGTCGGGTGGAATGCCAGGTGGATGGGCCACGGTGGCATAGGATCTTTCCAAGGTTTTGGTTTTAAAAACAAACTTCAGGTTTTTATCCTTTTTTGCATTTAAACATATAGAATTATATGTTTAAAGTTTTTTCTTATATATATTTTTTATTATATGATCAATTAACCGATGTAGTTAACTTATCATAGGGGCGGGACTATAATATAACGATATATTTTAACCAAAGGGCTTGTAGAAGCGGGTTTTAATGAATATTTGGGAGGTAAATACTTTGGTTAAAACATTATAATAAATGGGTTTTCAGATATTTATATAAAAGGAGCTATATACTTAGGATAGGGAATTTCACTAGGGATTTAGTAAAATAGAGTTAAACATCAATATGAGAAAGGGACAATGGAACTCAAAACACTTTGCTCATCTAAGAAAGTGATATTTTCTGAAGTAAAATTGCAATATCTCATCTTCAACACTTAAACTTAGAATAGTAAGTTATTTTGAGGGTTTTTTATGGAATTTTGCATAATTTTCCTAAGCAAAATGAGATTTTACTTAGGAAAAGGTTAAAGATGAATGATTATAATGATGAATTATCTCAAGCACTTAGGTCTTTTTGATCATTAGGCCGAGGGTCCGGTCCCTCCAAAAGTCAAGGAAATGCCTTGAGCCCTTTTGATCTCCAAATACCTTAGTACTTTTGGGGGAAATTAGTAAAAATTTTGAGGGGAAAGTGATGAGGGAAGTTAATGAGTTTGACTTTGCTTGCTGTGATTTTCCAGTGTATTTCCTGCTTTAGTATTTGTGATGAAAGTAAAGGATCAAAACATGTAGCAGCATCATTCATCAAATAACACTTTGCAGCACCATCTACCTACCCTATCTACTTGACACTACCATTTTCTCTTCTTTATTAGGGTGCATTTAGACTTGCAAGCCCTTTTCAATCTTTTCTTTTTACAAGGCAAATCTATCTAATTCTACCCTTATTACATCCAAGGGCTCAGATTAAACTGTTGAGCACCTCTTATTAACTCTACCTATCTACTTATCTGCCAAGATTAAACTGTTTGGCTAGATATTTATTCTCTAATCTACAACATGAAATTGAAATATGACTAAGCCAAGTTTAAACAGTTTGACTTATTCATGAATTGTGTAAGGAGTTTGACAGGTTGCCACCTGGCGGACTGGCACATTGCAAAATGAAATAGTAGTGGCATTTGGATTTGCACACTTTCCTTGGTCTATTTTTTCTTGGGGTTCATTTCTTTCATTTTCTTGACCAATTTTTATTTTTCTTACCTTTGATTTTTTCTTTTGGGGTATACCCTCTTTACATTTTTAAATTATTTGATTTTTGGTTTTTCAAGAATATGGAACACCTTTTTGCTCCAAGAAAAAAATGTTTGAACATATTCCATAGTTCAATCAAGACAATCATGAAATATGACACCTATTGGTATAGGAGACTAACACATAGATTAGGACATACTGTTGGAAGTACCCTAAATCTCACTGTAAATATTTATCTTTATGTTTTCCTTTGATTGTGTATTTAAGGGTAATTCTATAGAGTATAACCAGTTAAGAAATGTTGGTGAGCCCATGTCTTGCTGAGTACAACTTGAAGTATTGTCCTTGAAAGATATTTTCATTTCATGCTAAGTAAATATTGAACTAGAGAAGTCTATGGTTAGCCTTGTCCTCTAGTTTCTTCTCCAACAGTTTGCCTTGAAAGTTTCCCTGTGAGTTGGTGTCAAAAGCATTGAAGGTTAAAAGTCTTTCTCTGATCTTAGGCCTTGCTCTGTGTTTAATCTTAAACGTTTTCTACTGTCTGAAAGTGGTTATGAGGACTACTGGATTGTTTCCCTTGAGAGTATGCTGAAATCAGGTTAGGTTAAAAGTCCTTCCTTGATCTTAAGCTACCCTTTGTGTCTTTACTGAGAGTTTCCTTTGTGAGTATGTCAAAAGCAGGATAGGTTCAAAGTCCTTACCTAATCTTAGGCTGCACTTTGGTTTCTTTCTTTCACCCCACTTCTTAATGTTCCATCTCACCACCTATCTAAAGAGATACTTTGGTATAGATGACCTACCCTATGGAAACCCTTGGATAGTTGTTATGCAAGTAAACCCTTTTATGACTCCATAGCCCAATGGATTGGCACTTCCCTTGACTTATTTTCCCATGCTGAAACATCCTGCTACTTTGTTCCTTCTTCACTTCACATAACCTTCTCAGTTAATGATCTCCAACCAAACAAATAAACCAAAACCCCTGTGCTTCATACCTAGCCTAATACCATAAATTTGGACTTCAAAGATATATTATTCTTTGTTTTTATAGAGAGATCCCTCTCTGGATCCAGGAGGGCTAGATCCTGAGATCCCAAAGTGGTTTGATGTTGTCTTGTCATTTGGTATTGCCAAATCTGCCAAATCACAGGAACCACAACACTCTCCATCACCTACATCCTATACATGCCAATGTTAGGAAGAGGACAATCTTGTTGCAATTGTATTTCATGGTGGATTCCCCTCTTGGGAGGTAACCCCTTTGGCTCCTGAAACATCTCATTATTTTGATTAACCACTTCAATCAAATCATATTTCAAATTTGGATCACAACCTTGAAATTCTTCATAATCAACATCATTCTTTGGTTTAATCATAAGAAGCACAAAATTCTTTCTTGAATTCACTAGTCTTTTCATTTGCCCTGCATTAACTATTGAAAGATTTAGTTTCTTGCAATGAGCTCTCACAATATACTTTGAACAATATTTGAAAAAGTGGTACTTGTTTTCATCACGATAGAAGAACGATTTTCTATCATAGAGGTTTTTATCACTCAGTAATTTCTCCAAGTTCAAGAGAAATAGTCTGAGGTAACCACAAACATACTTTGGAAATTTAGGATCTAGCCTTCCTAAATTTCAGAGAGGGCTCTCTCTTTATGATTTAACTTTGCTTTTGTTTAATTTTTTAGGCTAGTTATGATAGTTCAATTTGGTTTTGATTTTGAAATGCTTGGTGGAAAATAAGATTACTTGAAGACAAATTAAAGAGGGATCTACTAGTCCATTGGGCTATGGAGTCAAAGTTGAGCAAGCAAAACTAGAAGGCAAGGCCAAGAGGATGCTAATGTATTCAGGGAAAGGTAGATAACCCTCAGAGATTTGGATAGATTGTTTTGATGAGATGGCTTGTTTCAGGATAAAGGGCAATGAAGAATCCTTTGATCCGGAAAAAGAGGAAGGAGGCAGGGGTCAAACGGGACCAGGAGCAATTAAAAATTCCTAAATCTGGAAATCAGCAAAAAACATTTAAATGGTTAAGTAGTTAAAATAGGGAGTTCTAACACTAGTCCTGAAGTAATAATCCTACTTAATCATTAAGATTGAACAACATATATGAAATGAATGGAACTTAGAAAGTAAACAATGACAAGATAGATGCACTTTACTCTTCAAATTATCGCATGAATCCTGAATTATGAAGTCCAATTGGCTAATGTCTAGACTGCTGCTTTGAAATCAACACATGTGAGCCTCCAACGTACCAGAAAAATGTCTATAATTTTCTTAGCAATTTTATTCCACACTAAACACTTCATAAACTGAAGTATTTATACAAATGTTTATTACAAAATATCCTAGAGAAATCTAGTAATAACTCTAGGAAATAAAAATATCTTTACACATTAGGAGGGACAGCTACTTAACAACTTAGCAAATTGTCCTCTTACTTAGAAAAAAAGAACTAACATTATCTAATCAAAACAATTTGTTGACTAGGTGTACATGCTTGCTAGCATATTTGGAAAATATCTCTTTGAAGATTGCTTGATTGATACTCTTTTCACTTTACACCCTTTAACGTTGTCTTTCTTCCTGATACTCTTTCACTCTGTTCATCTGTCATTTTACTGCTTGTAAAATAGAGAAATTACAATAGTAAAAAATGAGTTGGTTGTTTCTTCTCTGATACTCTCTGACCCTGTTCTTTATCCCGATACACTTTAAACTGATATATTAACCTTTTAACAGTTGTAAAAGGAATTTTTACTGTGGTAGAAAAGTCAGTTTACTGTCATATCATTTTTTTGTCATACTAGATTTCCCTTTTTACCTTTTTACTACTATAAAGAGACTCGTCAAAAGTAAAAATCAAATCAAATAAGCTTTTTTATTCTTTTCTTCTTAGTTTGACTGCTTTCTTTGTACTTTTCTTCACTGTTCTGCGTCTATGTTGCTATAACAGATTTGTAAACTCTTGCCACTATTTTGCATCAGGTATCTTCATGTTTTTCAACTCTCTGTAGCTTTCATCTGCATTAGTGTACTTTGCAAAATTTGGTTTGACAATGAAAATATGTTTAATCTCATTTTGCAGAAAAAATAAGTCTTCAAAGTATTGTAGAATAAATTTGCCAGTGGGGGAACCTTGTGGTAGAGGCTTGTTCACTTGTTCTTTAGCATGGTCCCTTATCTTCTTATCACACTCTGTTTGGACCAGCAGTTTCTCATTAAAGCCCTGTATGTTTGGGAGGCTAGCTTTCCTCAACATTGTATATTTTGTCAAAAACTTTGTTATTGATAAGTTCATGGCCTCACACTTTTCCTCCAAATATTTGATTATGTTCCTTTTTGTTAGGACTTTCTTGATCTGAAGTATTGTTTCTGTCCTATCCTATATTTTCAGCTCCTCAAGTTCCACTATGTTTTTACTGTTTAAGAATGTAATAAGCTTTAAAGCTTGAGATGGTTTATTTGCAAGTTCTTCCTTTGTCTTTTGAATCTCTACCTGAGCTGCCAAAAGTAAATCTCTTTGCTCATATATAATTTGAATTGAAGGCCATTGGAGATGTATGCCTTCAATTGTTTTGGTCCAAAGGTAGTTTTTTATAAAGGACACCTGTTCACTAAAGTTCACTTCCTTTTGCAAAGCCTGTACCTGTTCTTCTTCAAGTCTTTTTGCCCTTTGTTCATGTCTCTTTGATGTAATCAATGCATTCCTGTTGGATGATTCAAGAGTTTGAATGGTTTTTTTTTCAAATTGTTTATCTCATTATTTTTTAGGGACATCTCCTCCATGGATTTTACTATATCTTTTGCTTTACCTATTTGATGTACCTATGTAGTGGATGATCATGTGGCTAAAGTATCAATAGATTGCACTGACACTGCAGTTGCCAGTGGCACTTTTGGTGCTAAGTGTTCTGCCAATGTAGATGGGACAACAATACCAACAGTAGGTATAACTGTGGGAATAGAAGGAAGGGAATGGCCTATTTCTTAGTCATCTTATAATAACTAAAGCAAGTATATACAGTTTTCTATAGTTAATTTTCACAAATAAAGGGAAATTGAGCAATTGTTGGGAAAGGATTATCTTCAAAATGTTTCTTATTGCTCAATTTCGGCTTATCAGAGATAAAACTGGATTAAGACAGGAAACAGGGTTTCCTGAATGGTACAAATGTGGAAAATAAGTCTTTTAATCAATTTTTAGGCCTTTACACTTCTTCTATGTTCGAAATTGGTCCTAAAGGGTTAAAAGATGATGTAAACTGTGGATTTTTTTACTTTGAACGGCTGATAGAGGAATTCAAGCTTCCTGGAAAAAACTGGCAAGGGTTTTCCCACCGTTAATTCTTTTAATTCAGTCTTTTTCAGCTTACAGATGGTATAATTTTGAAAGTTGCAGGTCAAAATATTGAAAAATACCCTTTCTGCAGGTTTTTAACAAACGAGAGGGTTTCCGAAGTTTTGAGGTTGAATTTAAGCTCTGGTTCGACTTGTTGGAGTAGAAAATGGCTTTCTGGGTCTTTAAACAGGGGATTTGCGGTGAAAATGGGCTTTTCTCGGGATATAAGTCTGAAAATTGTGCAGAAGAGTCTTTACACAGTCGAGCGGAGTGTTTATCAATCGGGAATGCACAAATAAACATAAGAAACGATATATCAAAGGTTTTAATTTTAATATATGAATCATCTTTAATGCATTCAATGCAGGTCAAATCCATTGGCGGGAATGGTTTAGATTTTAAAATTGCAAAAGCATCGGTGGTTTTCGCATTAAAAAATGGTGGTAAGCTATTTTTCTCCAAACAAACGCGATGCAATGAAAATGTGCCACGTCGCAGGAGGCTTGAACAGTAAAACTGCCCATTTCGCGTTCATTTGGGCTGTGGGCGGCCGATTGGTTTTTGGACGCAAAACAGATCTCGTGCCGTTGGATCATCTGGGAGGAAGCGAATGGCTGAGATCAATTGGGAAGTTGTTGTCGAAATGGATGTGGGACCGGGATAAATGATATGTGTTGGCGGAGTTAAAAATGCAATAAAAACCTTTGTATATTTTTTTATTATAACCAAAGTTTGCTTTGTAATGGGTTTATATATATAAGCGGAGCCTACATATATGGAATGGCATAAGGTTAAATGCGCATGAGGCGGATTATAAGGTTTAACCAGGGTTAGGTGGTGATACACACACACACACACACACACACACACACACACACACACACACACACATATATATATATATATAACAAAGTTTTATATATATAGGTGAAGGTGCAATAAGGCGGGGTTACAAAACCTTGAGTTGATTTTTATATAAAACGTGAGGTTTTACATAAAGGGAAAAGGGAAAAGGTAACACTTTAACCGTCGGGTTAAAGTCTATGCGGGGAGGGATGGTGAATGTATTTATAAAGGCGCTGGGGTTGGAACCTTTATAAAAACTTAGGGTAAAATGGGATAGGTCGGGAAACGTTTTTACGCTTAGATATACATAGGATATGCATAAAATCCTTTTTGTAGTTTTATTTTATTATATAGTTTTAGACTCTTTAAAGGCCTAAAACCGGGGGCAGGATATTTTGGTTAAGGTTAGATTTTAGACCAAAGGGAGTATAATTTGGGCTTTTAATTTACCATGTGGATAATAGCTTTGGTCAAAAAATCTTATAATAGTGGGTTTTTAGGGGATATTTAAATAAATGTAGTTATAATAAAAGGATAAGGTCTTTTTAGGGATTTAATAGCTAAGTTAGAAATTAATATGACAAGGGAAAATGAAATGCACAAAAATACACTAGATGAGTAAAGTGAAAACTTAAAGCAAAGCTTATCTTTTTATAATTTTTCCATATTACTTAGGACATAATGCTTTGAGTGCATTATGTTTTATGAATGAAGGAAATTAGTCAAGTGAGGTATTATGCTTCATTAAGTAAAAAGGGTTTTTACTTATGAATATGAGTTAAAATTTATGGATGATGGGTAAATAGTGGTAAATGGGGTTTTAATATAGGAATTCAACAAGTTCAACTAATCAATCATTAAGCCTTGGGTCTGGTCCCAACACCTAGAGTCGATGTATCCGAGCCTCGATTGGCAAGATAGAATATTAAATACCTCTACGGGGAAGGGAAATTAGTTATTTTTTCCCGGTGATGAATATTACATGATTTTTCCCACTTCTTTCTACCTAGCCAACATTACTCTAATATTTTTTTCTTCCTTTTAGCAGGTGCATTTAAGCTTGCTACCTTTAAACATTTTATTCTTTTGAAAGCATAAAAAACTATCTAATTATACCTTATTTCATCCGAGGGCTCAGATTAAACTGATGAGCTCCTCATTATTATCTACCTATCTACTAATTATTCAGGATTAAACTGTCTGACCAATCTTTATTCACTATCTAAAACATGGAAATTGAAAACATGACAAGTCAACTTTAAACAATTTAACTCATCATGGATTATGGAATTTATTGACACTCTGTCATAATCATTTGCAAAAATTAAAAAGTAGTGTCATTTGGTCTTGCATACTTTCATGTTTTATTTTCATCTTTTTCTTTTGGGGTCTAAATTTTCTTTTAAGTCCTTTGATCTTTCTTTTAGGACTTTTACCCTCTTTTTGATTTTTGATTTTTTTAATTTTTTTACAAAATATGGGAAAACAACTTGCAAAAAGCAAGGTATTTACATATTTTACAAGACTATCATAAGTCAATTCAAAATTATGAATCCTATATTTATAGGACCCTAACAGAGGTAAGTGTGACTACCCAAAATAATCTCAAATATCAAGTGACATAACATCTAATTCAATTTCTCAGTTTAAAGTAGTTTGTTGTGATCGCAAACCGAAGAATACACTTTTTGTAACTCAGAAATTTTCAGGTTCTCCTGTAATGTTTTTTATGAGATTCAGGAAAATAACAAAAATTTAAACTTCGTGATGATCTTTATAGAGTCAAGAAGATGAACTTTATCCGCTCACATAAAGGCTCCTACACAAAAGAAATGTCTATCGTAACAGTGGATTTCTTTGATCCTAATTTTTGCGTGTGAATGCAACAGAATAAACACATAACCATAAATACAGAGATGCAGCGGAAATAACACTTCATTTCATTAATATCAAATAACAGAAAGATGCTTACAGACATAATGGAAATAAAATAGCTAGGGTTCTGGTAGCGAATCTCTGAGAAGAGATGTGGTGGCTACAGACCTCTGAACTGTGTTACAATGAGGCTCGAGGGCCTATTTATTATTGAGAAACAATGGAGAGCCCTCAACATCCTAAAAACCTAACCCTAGGAGATGAAGCGCCAAAACTAAGGGCCCCGTTTGGGTAAATTGGTGTTTCAACTTCCCAGGGACGTAACTTTGGCATACTATCTCCGTTTAGGCTCATTAGCTTTCCGGAAGTTCCCATCCAAAATGTTAAAAATAGTAAGTTGTCAAAAAAAATTGAAAGAGACAATGGTGGGGCCCCAAGTGGAATAGGCGAGTGGCCACCAATATCCACCTGGATCATTCCTCCCCTTAGGAAGAAATGGTCCCCATTGCGTTGAGTTCCTCCTTGAGATGAGGAAACTTCTGTTGAACTTGGTCCCTAGTGAACCACTTGCCTTGGTGTAAGAGTTGGCCAGCTTTGACAACCCGGTACATTTGGAACTTCTATCGGCGAGTGTTCTTGACTTGCATGTCCATGATACAGTCTATGGTGGCCTGTTCCATGCAGTCTGGGTTTAACTCTTTTGGTGTGAGTTCTTTTGCAATGTCAAAGGTGTCCAATAGAGGGAAGTAGGGACAAAGGTAGTCTACATTTTCGAATATTGGCCAAAAGTGCATCAGAATGGTGGAATACCGAGCTCGAAGGCATTGTTCTCTATAGCCTTGGTGATGGTGTACCGCCCATATCAGAGTTAAAAAGGACCAAGGGGTGGGGTTTAGTGAAGTGCTCTTCTGCAAATATAGCCACACTTTGTGACCCACCTGGAATTTGTGTGGCAACCGATGTTGATCATGTCGTCGCTTGTACTTAACATTAGCTTTGTCCAATATGTCATGAACCTATTGGCAGATGTGTTGAATGTACTCAATGAAGTTGTTCGCCTTGCCAACTTCAGAATGAACATGAGACACATCTACCTATGTAGCCACAAATGGCATGGCTATGCCAATGGGACATAGTGGCTGGAATCCCAAACCCACCTGAAATGGGTTATGGTCGGTTGAGTTGTGTAGAGCCCGGTTATAGTTGTGTTGTACATAGGGGAGGCTCTCATCCCATGTGTGTGGATCCTTTGAGTTGTACATGTGAAGAAGGTGTATGATCATCCTGTTGATGACCTATGTCTGTCCATCATTTTGGGGATGGAAATTTGTGGACTTGGTGAGCTTCGTGTTCTGCATCGACCAGAGGCTGGACCAAAATGTAATGAGGAACCTTCTGGCCCGATCTGAGATGATAGACTGTGGGATCCCAAAGTGTACCCACACTCGTTCAAGGAAGAGTTTAGCAGTGGCTTCGCCGTTATTCTTTTCGCAGGCCACCATAATGGCCATCTTTGAGAATCTTCGATGACCACGAAACACAAATATCATGCTTAGTAGAAGGAAGGCTAGATATGTAATCCATGGAGATGGATTCCCAAGGCCAACTAGGGAGGTTAGCATCAGCTCACCCCGGTGATCCACGATTTTTTTTATGGCTTTGGGCACCCATTCCTACATCCTTGGACAAAATTCACTAAAAAACAGCGTTAAAATCCCCATACGCAGTTATGCCCAGACTTTTCCGCGTGTATACGCTAGTCCACATGTACTTTTCCGCGTATTCCATTAAAATCATTAAAAAATATATTAAAATTCCCTATTTTCGGGCTGGGTTGATGGTTACTCCAGTAGTTCAACCACCCCAGCACGTGGCCAACTATTTCCAACTGACTGAAACTACATTGAGGGAGTATAAAAGCCCCTCATGTGCATGGCCTAAGGGAGAGAGAAATTTTATAGACATTATACTCTGTTGGGATCCCAGTTCAAGTCTATGCGGGGAGGGATGGTGAATGTATTTATAAAGGCGCTGGGGTTGGAACCTTTATAAAAACTTAGGGTAAAATGGGATAGGTCGGGAAACGTTTTTACGCTTAGATATACATAGGATATGCATAAAAGCCTTTTTGTAGTTTTATTTTATTATATAGTTTTAGACTCTTTAAAGGCCTAAAACCGGGGGCAGGATATTTTGGTTAAGGTTAGATTTTAGACCAAAGGGAGTATAATTTGGGCTTTTAATTTACCATGTGGATAATAGCTTTGGTCAAAAAATCTTATAATAGTGGGTTTTTAGGGGATATTTAAATAAATGTAGTTATAATAATAGGATAAGGTCTTTTTAGGGATTTAATAGCTAAGTTAGAAATTAATATGACAAGGGAAAATGAAATGCACAAAAATACACTAGATGAGTAAAGTGAAAACTTAAAGCAAAGCTTATCTTTTTATAAATTTTCCACTTTTACTTAGGATATAATGCTTTTTGAGGGTTTTTTATGTTTTTATGAATGAAGGAAATAAGTAAGTGAGGTATTATAAGCCATTAAGTAAAAAGGGTTTTACTTTGTGAATATGAATTAAAATGTATGGATGATGGGTAAATAAGTGGTAAATGGGGGTTTTGTTATAGGAAATCAACATTTTCTACTATTCAATCATTAAGCCTTGGGTCTCAGTCTCAACAAAAGTCGAGAAATGCTCGAGCCTCTTTGACTGACAAGATAGAATATTAAACACTTAATGGGGAAAGGGAAATTAGTTATTTTTTCCCGATGAATATTAAGGATTTTTCCCACTTCTTTCTACCTACCCAATATAAATCTAACATTTTTTCTTCTTTTAGTAGGTGCATTTGAGCTAGCAACCTTGCAACATTTATTCTTTTGAAAGCAATAAAAACTATCTAATTCTACCTTATATCATTTGAGGGCTCAGATTAAACTGATGAGCACCTCTTTATTCTCTACCTATCTACTAATTAGTCAGGATTAAACTGTCTGAGAAATATTTATTCACTTTCTAAAACATGGAAATTGAAAACATGACAAGTCAAGATTAAGCAGTTTAACACGTCTTGGATTATGGCATTTATTGACACTCTGCCATAATCATTTGCAAAGAGTAAAAAGTAGTGGCATTTGGACTTTCACACTTTCATGTTTTATTTTCATTTTTTTCTTTTGGGGTCTATATTTTTTTAAGTCCTTTGATATTTCTTTTAGGACTTTCACCCTCTTTTTTGATTTCTTATTTTTTATTTTTTTACAAAATATGGGAAAACAACTTGCAAAAAGAAAGGTATGTACATATTTTACAAGACTATCATAAGTCAATTCAAAATTATGAATCCTATACTTTATAGGACCCTAACAGAGGTAAGGACTACCCAAAATAATTCCTGAAATATCAAGCGGTACAACATCTAATTCACCTTCATCAGTGAAGTTTGTTGTGATTGCAAACCGAATAATACACTTTTTTGTAACCTGCAAATTTGTGTTCTTGCATATCCAACCCAATGGATATGGTTTTTGATGAGGAATGGTTTCAAGATTAAATTTCTTGACTAAGCCTTCAAATATCAAATTGGCTCTAGACGCACTATCAAATTGTGTGTCGATTTTTGTATGTTTTCAAATAACCCTCACATGAAATAATTCAATTCTTATTTCTTCATTTGGAGTACTAGTGTGACAATTTGATGAACTAGTGTTAGGAATGGATTATTTTCCCTTGGCTGTAGTTTTAGTTTCATCACCCGAGTTGGATCCCAAATCCCGTTGAGTGGTTGTAGCTATTTTTTGTTTTCCCTTGTTGTTGAATTTCTTGAGCCTCATCTCTGGATGAAGCTTCCAACAGTGGTCTTCATCATGACCCTCTTTGGAACAATGTTTGCATGTAATTTTCTCTCCTTCCTTTTTAACGGCTACATTTTTCTTTCCCTTTCCTTTGAAACCATTTCCTTTGAAACCCTTTCCTTTCTCTCCACCCTTAAATGGATTATTTTTACCCTCTTCTGGAATATTTTTCCCTCTAGCCTCAAGGTGGGTGGCTTGCACACAAACCTCATCTAGGCTAGTGGGATTGAGCATAAGGATAGTATGCCTTACGTTGTTGTGTAAAGCCCCTATATAGTTCAGTAATGTGTCTTGTGAATGCAAATCAACACCTAACACAAGAGCTATTTTCCTAAATTCTTGGGTGTAACCTTGCACACCTTGACCCTTAAGTTGTCTGAAGTTCTGCCAATTCATGATGGCTTTTTTCATATATGCTAGAGGGTAAAATTTTCTTTTAATTGAAGTAATGAAATTAGACCAAGAGAGTGAGATCTTACCATTTTTATTTATCTCACCTTGTGTCTTGGCTTCCCACCATACTAGTGTTGCACCCTCTAATCTCATGGAAGCTAGTTATATCTTTGTATCATCATCTTGAAGGTTTTGAATTCTGCAATAGACCTCCAAGTGACAAACCCAATTGTCGAGTCTCTCTGCATTCACTTCAAAATTCTACATAGGCATCTTAAATTTAATATCAAGTTTTAACAAGGGTTGTTTACCAATTCATTTTGAGGTAGGTTGATGAGTATGTGTAAGGGTTGTAGTATTGGAAGAGGATGAAGATGAAGGTGAATATGGTGGTGAGGATGAGGGTGGAGTAGATGGTGGCTTATCACCATTTCCATTACCTCCTCCTCTTGGATAACCCTCTCCTCTTGGAGGCCTAGAGTTTTCACCCTGCATTCTTGTGTTTCTCTCTTCATAGAGGACCTTCACCATCTGTCATGTCAAATAAAGCCTTCCTGAAATCCTTCTCATCCTCTGACATGTTATCAATTCCTCCTTCATGGGACATGCTCATTGAATCTTCTACTAAAATTAGAGGTGAATATTGTGGTGGAAATGGTGGCAAATGTGCCCTCCTTCTCCTTGCTCCAACTAGAGAACCTGCACCCACAAGCTTGTCTTCTCCTCTCTTGAGCTTCAACCTTGTAAGCATTTAAACACTTGCAAAAAAAATTAATCCTCCTTGCACAAGTAAACCTAAAGCTCTTATACCAACTTGGTTTGAATGGAAATATTAGTTTTGTTGTGCTAAGATCCAATTCAGAATATAAACAAAGTGCTTGAGGATTGAGAGGTTAATTGCAAGTTTAATATGAGTTTTTATGTGTTTTTATGTGAATTTCATGAGAAAATTAACATAAATAAAACATTGAACATTAGCATCTAATAGACATGAACATTACCATAAACAGTCACACAAAATAATATGATGAAAGAGTTCACCTCGACTGGGCTATGTCTCCTTGGTCCAACTTCCAATGGCTTGGCCCTCTTCAATTATGCTCAAAAGTTTGATTACATGTGTTTACAATGCTCAAAAAATTGTCAAACCCGTTTCATCAGCTCCAAAATGCCCAAAAATTCCTGTGTAGCCTCTTTCTACATCGAATTTGGCTAAAAATGCACCGGACTTAACGCCAGACGTGGACACATATGGCGAAGCCATTGGTAATTAACGATTAGCAAATCGTTGGAGTTCGGTGATTACCGTGGCGGTGTTGGCATTCACATCCCTGACGGTTACATTTTTTGTGGTGACCATGGTTTTTGAATGGGGATGTAGGGCTAGCCTCCTACCCATGGTCTCGCTTATGGCAGTGACCAAGGCTAGGGCTAGACCCTTGCCCCCTCTCCCCAACGCGACATAAACATTAAAACAAAACCATAGTGAATACATGGTATGTTAAGACTCATGGCATAGGGCGCGATGGTAAGGCTTGTTTCTTAGTGCTCAGTGGTCATGGGTTCAACACCCGCTGTTGCTTCTTGGACTTGACCCCAAAATTTTGATGGCCCTCGGGTTGCCACATCGTGGCCCCTGGCTAGGCCACGTGGCAGCTTGTGGTTGGCCACCAATCCACCAATCAAAACTTACCACAAATGAACGAATGATAATATGCCACTTGGCATCACCTCATTCGACAAAGAAAATCCCTTGACCAAGTCAACCCTCCACTGTGCATGCCCAGTCAGTTATACAAACTGCTGATTGGGCTATCCTGCAATTTTTTTTAAAAAAATTTACATGTTTGGCAAAGTGGACAGAATGGGTTTTTGGGAGCATACCGTGTCGGTTTTCTATGAAACGAGTTGCGCCAGATTCGGAAAGATGAAATCTACGCAGTCGTTCAGGTTCCACACTAATTCAACAACTTTGATTTTTGAGCATAATTTTGAGCACCTGATCAATTAGTTTGATTCTTATACAAATAATTTGGTGTTTAGGGTTAGTGTATTTAGTTAGTATTTTGTTTCTTTTTTCAGTGTTTTTAGTTACATGACTCTTCCTAGTCAGATGCAATTCCTTTGACATGCAATAAGGTTGAGTTGTGCCACTCTTAGTGTGTATTCAACCCCTACTTGCATGCATATAAACCTTAAGATAACGTTCTTGTTACTTCTCATTAGCCACTGAGAAGTTAAATATGTTGATGTAGTGCCAAAATTTTTCTTTTTCATCTCAAAACCATCAACAAATTCTGGCAGCCATACTGGGTAGTGATTAAATTCACTCTCCTTGGTTTTCATTTCATAAAGTATGCATAATTATTTCCAAGTCTTGGTCAAATTCTTGCCTTTGCATATTTTCTCCATCCTTGCCAACCTTCCTTCTGAGTTGTCCCATGACAATGTTAACAAATTCATTGATTTTTTTAGTCGACAAGATTTTATGACCTTCATACCGCCTCTGATTTTTTTGCCTTACACTCTTCAAAGACAAAGAATATTGGAGCTCAAATCTTGTTGGCCCAACTTTCTACATTTTGGATTGTGGTGTAGATTTTGTGGGAGTACCCATGATCCTTCAACTTTCCAAATTCTCTTTGAGGCTAAGGCAGTACAGGCTAGAGAAGGGAAACCAGGTCTCTTCCTTTGGGTGGGAGTACACAGGTTTTGAAATTCTGACCCTTAATGCATGTGAAGAGGTTTTTCTTGATCCCTTCTTCACTTAACCATAAACCCTACGTCATGTTTATCCATTTTATGACCTACTCTTTCAAGAGGACCCTAAACCTTGTATATGTGATAATGAGTTCAACCCTAAAGTTATTTTTGACCTTCTTTATTCCTATGACAACATGATTTATGATAAGTGTGATGAAGATGGATCAAACTTTAATTTTCAAGAATATTTTCATGATATGGAAAATGATACAGTTCTCCATGAACCCCTCCTTGAATAAATCCTTGCTTGTGAAGAGTTGAGTCTTGATGATGAAAACCCTTGTCATGACATGGAAGACAACAAATTATTCTTTAACGAACTTGAAAGAGAGGTATCCTCTTTAAATCTTTAAAATTCTTCCTACTCTCTCGATATTGACGATGAGGTATTCTTTAATGAAGTTGAGAGGGAATATTTTCTTCTTGATTTTGGGGATGCTTTTTTGGTTCGATCAGTTGAATGTGAAACGTTCAAGCTTGAAACATGGCATATATTCATGCCTCCTTTTGTTTGTAAGTATTACCAAGTTTGCATCGATACAACTCTTCATATGAGCCTTGAGCTTGTTTCACATGAGTCTTTTTATCTATTATGGTTTACGAATGTTAACTCACACTTGTCAATTGACAAATTATATGATGTGGCCAACAATAATTTTGGCTTCTTATTAAGCCAATGTCTCTGTCATTCATGCTGGTTGGTTGGCATGGTTATCACCCTTGCCTAATTTCCATCCAACAATTCATAAATCTTGGTTTTGAGATTCGAGACTCTTTCCTCTACACCGTGTATGATTACAAGCACGTCTTGAATTATTAACCTTGTATGAGTTTCACCGTGTATTATTACAAGCAAGTCTTGAATTATTAACCTTGTACATAAATAAAACCTTCAAAAAAAAATTGAATACACAAAAAACAAAAACAAAAAATCGATTACTTTGACTTGTCAACCTTTTTTTTCTTTTCTTTGAACATTTTTTTTAGCTTAGATTTCCTTTTATGTTATGCTTATTACTTCTAATTCACAACTTCAAGCTTTGTTTCTTGCTATTTTTGTCATTGTTTTCGTCATACAGTTTATTTTTTGTTGCCTCACAGTTAGTACATAAGTCTAAAAAGGGGAGGGATGGTAATGTGATTATAAAAAGTGTTACTGGTTGAACCTGAGAAACCGAAATGGGAGGTCTTAAACGTTGCTTTAGACATGTTACAGGATACATAAAGCCTTTTGTAGTTTTATTTACATATAGTTTTAATTTTAAAGGTCTAAAACCTGGGCAGATATTTTTATGTCATATTTTATTTAGTATATAATTTGGGCTTTTAATTTTTACTATGTGATAATAGTTTAATAAAAACTTATACAGGTTTAGGGATATTTAAACAAATGTAGTTATAATAAAAAGATGGGTATCTTGGGATTTAACAGCTGTTTTTGAAATTAACATACATGTAGAAAATGAAATATACAAAGATACTTGATGATAAAGGAAACTAAAGAAAAGTCATCTTTTTACACTTTTTCACTTTATCAGGGATAGAAATGCTTTGAGGCTTTTTTATGTATTTGAAGAATGGGGCTTAAAATAAGTAAGTAGTATTAGCGCCACTAAGTGTATTTTTAATATAATATGAGTGAAATGTATGGATATTGTAAATAGTGGTAAATGTGTTTTGTTAGAAAATCAACATTTTCACTATTCAATTCATTAAGTCTAACTGTCTTTGAACAAAGTTTATTACTTCCTTCCAGCCTCCTTGACCGTAAGCAGAATATTAAACACTTCATTGTGGTGTAATTACTATTTTTTTCCCTGGATAACATTATTGATTTTCCTAATTTCTTTCACCTACCCAATATAAATTGAAAGATTTTTTTCTTAGTAGTACTAGAGTTAGCAACCTGCAACATTTATTCTTTTGAAAGCAATAAAACTATCTAATTCTACCTTGATATTCAGGCTCAAATTGAACTGATATACCTCTTTATTTTCTGCACTTTAGTCTCACGACTAGGTCAGATTAAACTGGTTCAGAAATATTTATCTCACTTTTTAAACAGAAATGAAAATACGGAGCAAGTCATATTACATGATTTATCTGATTATGCATTATCAATATCTCATTATAATCACTGTGTAAAAAGTAGGTATTTAATTTTCATTCTTTCATGTTTTATTTTTTTTATTTTTTCTTTTAGTCTATATTTTTAAGTCTGATATTTCTTTTAGACTTTCTCACCCTCTTCTTTTGGATTTCTTATTTTTTATTTTTTTATTAAAATATGGGGGAAATAAAATCAGGTAAAAAGAAAGTATAAAATATTTATGTAGACTATCATAAGTTTCATCTAAACAGAATCCATTTATAGACCTAATATGTAATGATCACCAAAATACCTCAAATATTTACAAATAAATATTCTGACTCACTAGCTGCTGAAGTTTATTGATTGTAAACCAATAATACACTTTTTAACCCTAAATTTAAATTTTCTGTATACAAGTTTTTATGAGATTTAAAATAATAAAACTTAAACTCTTCAAGATGATCTTTGGTGAGCCTCGCTAGTATTAATCTATCTCGTCATGAAGGTTCCCCACACAAAGAAACACCATTGGGTGGATTTCTTTGATCCAATTGGTGCACATCAAACATGGTAATAATCATAACATATAAATACAAAAAGCAGGTTTTATTTTTTTGCATTAATATCAAATTTACAAACAGCACAAACACAGATGAAATAAATATTAGGTCTTGAGAATAGATGTATGCCATGCATCTCTGAATCATATATAAATGAGGCCTTTTAAGGTCTATTTATTATAGAACAATGTGGAGAATCCAACGTCTTAAAATCCCAATCCCCAGGAGATGAAGCACCAAACCAGGCCCCGCTAGTAATTGAGTTTAATTTCTGATTTAACTCACAGACACTATTCGCGTAGGCTCGTTGTGCTCATCTGAAACAAAGATCTAAAAATGAAAATAGTGTTAGAACAAACTAAAGAGACAACAGGGTGTCTATAATAGGCAGGGTGTCATCAATATTCACTCCCAGATCATTCTTTCCCTAGGTGCTAGTCATTCCTTGATACAGTTGAGTTCCCCATGAGATGAGTGGGAACTCATGAATTATCCCCAGAACCACTTTCCTTGTGAGCTGGCTAGGCTACAACTAGAGGTGAACTGGATCTTCACAATATGTTCAGATTTGCATGTCCATGACATAGCCTCATACTCTGTTCCACAAGATACAGTCCTCCCTTTGTGAGCTCTTTGCTGCACTGCTCATGTGTCCAGAGGTGTGGGGTTAGGACAAAAACACATTGAATATTGCAGACCAAGGAATTAGAATAATGCGCCTCAAGGTGGGGCTGTTCCTATAGCTTGGTGATGGTAAAGGCCCATATCTGAGTAAAGTAATCTTGCGCAATGAGAAGTGCTCTTTCTAAATTTAGCTACATTTTTGGTCATCAGAAGTTAGAATTTGTTGATCACATCATTTCTGCACTTATAGCTGGCTCTGTCCATACATGAACTCCTGCTAGCAGAAGAATAGCAAGAATTCACAACTTGTTACTACGCCCAGGACCTGACATGATTGACCTGCACCAGTAGCCTGCAATGGGCACAGTGCGAATGGATAGTAGTTAAATCCTCATGTTTCACCTGGTAGGGCCATGGCCGCATGGATATGAGATTCAATGAGAAATGTTGAAGAGAGAAATAGCCCCTCATCCCCATAAAAAAAAACAGGCATGGATGCTTGAATTGTATACATGCACGTAATGTATAATCACCCATTGACTATCATCAGCCATCATTTTGTGATGGAAAGCATGATCAGTGAGCTGTGTCCAAATACGACTGAATAATTAAAGAATAAGGAACTGCAAGAATCATGAGGATAGACTACAGATCTCCAAAAACTGAAGCATTCTTCACATGAAGAGTTAGGAGGCAATGGTTTGGTCATGATAACGCCTGGTGTGCCATCATATCAGCTACTTTAATTTACTGACTAATAAACATAATATCTATTTCCATGTTTAGTAAGTAAGGTCAAAGAATCCATGGAGATGGATTCCAAGGCTAACTCAGGGGGAGGAGAAAGAGATCATTTTCACCTCTGTGGATCAGATTATTTTTATGGTTTAAAATTAGTCTCACAATTTGAACAAATCTCCTACATTGTAAAAATAGCAGTGATAAAGTCCCATACGCGGGTATTCCCATTTTTCTGTACAGTCCATATACTTTTTCCACTATGCCATTAAATCTCCATTAAAATAGAGCAGAATTTTACGTTTGAATGATGGACACATTTGGTAGTTCAACCACCTCAAGATGGGCCAACTTGTTTCAACTGACTAAATCAAGATGAGGGAGTATAAAAGACCCTCATGTAAAAGTATTCAAGGGAGAGAGAAATTTTATAGAAGATTATACTTCATGGGATCCTGGTCAAGTCCTAGATTTCATGCTTCCCCAAGACTTTCCTGATGGAGTACAGAAACCTTTGTTTCCTGGAGATGTTCATCCATTTATATGCTACCTGAAAATTAGTCTGAAAGTTTTCTAGGGAATCAAATTTGGAACCACTGAACTGGGATCCAAATGAGTATAATGTCATGGCACTTCCTTTCTCCTTAGGCCATGCATGAGGGGGCTTTATACCTCCCTCAAAGTAAGCCACAAGGGAGCTAATAATACGTGCTAGGGTGTTTGAACCACTGAGGGAACCACTGGAACCAACCCAAAAGGAATTTAAATATTTTTAATAATGAAAATGCTGTAGTACAGGATCAGTGAGGCACGAGCCCTGGCATACCTGTTATGGACTTTTTTTAACATCGTTTTTAGTGAATTTGTTCAAGTCTGTAGGAATAGAAGCCAAAGTTATGAAGAGATAATCTTAATTCCACCTAGGTGAGAAATGATATAACAGGCCTCAATATATGTAGAGTGGTGGTCAGAAAAGAGCACTAAATACAGTATATGTGTGATTTCTAAGGACAAGAGAGACTTCACCATTACTCACAAACCAATAGAAGAAACAGAGAGCCAACCACAACAGTGGTACACCATGGTTTGCAGAAAATAAATTATATGGTGTGTACATACAGATCCAAACATATGTAGAGAATGAACTTAAAGGCACAGAATGGAATCATCGAGTATTGGCCCTAAGCATGTTTCTAACTGAATGCAGCATTTGATAGAAAGCATCTGAACATGTGCTTAACTTAGGGTCTACTGTGATGGCAATCAATCTCTGGGTACTAAACTGGTAAGGAAGGTGGAACAACCTTACAATGCTAAACTGAGTCAAGATGAGTGAAAGAGTCAGCTCACATCACCACAATACAGTAAGGTGTGACCTGCATCACTGGGCTAGTTGAATGGATCGCTGGCAGGAAACTAGAACGCCTATGCACCAGGCTTCACCCATCAGCTATAAATAAATTGCAGAATGAAGTGAATAAATGAGCTTAAGCTTCACCAGGTGAGAGAATTTGGATTACCATGAATGATGGCAGAAATGTTAACACAATCATGACAATCACTGTTATTGATAATGAAAATAGATAGCTAATAAAGTTCCTGACAATCATAAGTTGAATAAATAGAGCGAAGTCAATACTTTGGTGACCTACCAATCAGATGGGCAAAGATAATCCCCATCATTGAAGAGCAAGAGTCTATCACCAAGAACACCCAAATCCCCATAAACACAAAGACTCAGATCCTTATTCTAGAAAATGAGCCAAGGCCTGAGCATGATTTATTTGAAGAAGAGTTGAAGAGTCCACATCACCTGTTTAGTTAACTGCAGTGCCAAGATTTGGGTGAATCAGCCAGTAGAGGAGGAAACAAAACTAAGGTCACAAAGGACAGAGTTTAGCAAGATTGGAAAGAAACCCTTCAACAAATTAAATAATAAGAAGAATGTTTCCACAAGTCATGCAGGTTGGATATCCATCTGATAGGGAACAACAATCACAGCATTCATCAATCCAAGTAGACACTGTAATGACAAACAAATTGTGTGGAAGTTACCAGTCCAAAGACTCAATGTGAGTTGATCAACAGTTTGAGCACAGTCATCACTAATGATGGCGTAGGTCAGTGTAGCTCAGGTCGCCTTCAGAGCAATGTTTCTGAATGCAAGATACAAACTCAGCTTTTCAAACAATAATAAATCTTCCTCAAACAAAGACATGAGCACACTGCAAACATCTCATGTGATAGAACAGATACGACAAGACTCAAATAAATGAACACAAGACAAGAGACACCTTTGTGACGGCTTACCTAGTTAGATTTTTAGAAGAAAAGGCATCACCCACAGACATCTAAAAGAAAGAAGGTTTATAAGTTCATGTGATAGAAAATAAACTTTCCAGAAGATTAAAGAGAAAACTAACCGTAGAACCAATTAATGAAATTACAAAGTGTATTTAACTCAGAACAAAAACTAAAACTATCCCAAATGGATAAAGATATATGGAAGGCTTAGTTCATGTTGGCAAACTGACACAACACGCCAAAAGTTATTGTAAGTGTTACATCTCGTTCTTTCGCTTTTTGTTATATTTGATTTTGTTCTTCCACATAATGTTTGAAAACACAAAGTCATCACATGAGAATTAAAGATCAAGAAATGAGATTAAAGTTCTCTGGGGATACATCCGCTCAATGTAATAGTAATAAAAATCAAGCCATACCAAAGGAATAATTCATCCAGATAAGAAAAGTAAAAATAAGTCATAATGCAAGGCATGCAATGGTTAGACTGTGTTTTGCAGACATGTTGGCAATTTAGCTGAAGGACTAGTCTAGTTTAGTCACAAGTCAAGACAAACAAGCAGCAGACACACAATGGTAAGAATACACTGGAACACCTAGATCTTAGTGAATAACTAAAAATGATAGTAGCAAAGGCTATAATAAGTCACAAGTCATACAGACTAGCAGTGACCCTGGAAACATGATACACCAAAGAACAAGAGGAAGCAGTGAACCAACGAGAACCCATGTGAAGCAAGGCTCTGTTCAACAAGCTCAGACAACAATTCATGAAACAAAGTAATATCATGACCCGATGGATCTAACTTGTAGACAAAATAAAGACTTTAATGGAGGCGAAGTGCAAATGTGAAATGATTTCAATCTATATAAAGCTATTTGAGATAAAAGATTCAATAGAATATCTAATGAACTATCTGAACTGTCAAACAAACCATTTCAAGTATATCAATAAAATGCTCAAAGCCACATGCACTCTCGAGCGGGGCTGAGCAGAGAAAAAGGAAGACAATAAACTGGTTAAACTGAATCCCAAAGACAATAGTATAGACTTAAATAAAAACTTCAAAGAATCAAAAGACTCTTCAAAATACAACAAACTAGTCTACCTAATATTTATAAAACCAAACGTATTCAAATATAACAAATCAAAATGCAGCAATGCACAAGGGCATATAAATGAGCTCTCTGCCTGAATAAGCACACCATGATCTTCAAGTTGACCATGTGAGAAACTGGATTACCTAATAACATAATTAACCAACGCGGTAGACAACCCATCAATAATGAAAATGAGCGTCAAGGTGCCCTATTAATCTAACAAGTGCTGACAATGAGTTAAATAATACTTTGAAAGAATATACCAATCAGGGAGCAAGATAATCCTGTTGTCGAGAGAAACAGTCACTAACGATGACTCAACTCCAAGGCACTGCTGGCTGCAAAGATCCTAGACTCAAAGATATTTATCAAGTCGATGGGAAAATATTTGGTCGGAAGGAAGGCATTAAGGCATCCCACATCACCCGGGGGCCGTGAGTGTAACCTGCAAAGCAAGATTTGGAAGGAATCGACGAAGTATATGAGGAACGTGCAAACCGAAGTACTCGATGCATGAGAAGCTAGCGCATTTGGGCATCCATCCATAGGGTCAAATGAACGGCATCGCATAATCCCAAGGTGACACAAATACGTCAAACATAGGGAAACCATCACCAAAGACCCATAATGATGATCAAATGTCGAGCACAAGGTCACCTAATAATGATGAAATAGTCAGTGTGCAGTTTCAGGTCCTCCTGTTAAACGTCGTAGTCGATAAGAGACAAACCCGCCGGCCAAAGTTAACACCTCTCAAACCATGACATATCTGCAAACATCTTGGCGGGATAACAGCTTTCATGATTCAAGACGATCGAATAATGAGTCAAGTTATTTCAATGGTCACTCATGACTTTGAAATGTTAATGACCCGTGATGACCATGGCAAAGAAAAAGTGACATTACAAGTGTCTCAGGCAGATAAAACAACTTCATGATTGGAAGAGATAACCAATCTGTGGAGAACTTGATCAATGAAACAAGGTAAAGGTCGAACTAGTCAAAACTAAAACCTTATCCAAATGGAGTGTTATTATGGAGGCGGCATATGCTTTGTCTACATATGCTGTAAAAACCGATACAATATCATAAATATGGAAATACATCCCGTTCCCCGCTCTTTTTTTGTTAGATGGATTTTATTCTACATATAAGCCCGAAAATAATAAAGAAATGTTATGGGCAGACAATGAGTAGAACGAGATCAAGAAAAGATGCACTAGTTCCCGGGATTGGAACCCTATGCTCAATGTGGGCGGCGAAATCGTAAGAGATATCCAAAGGAATGTTCCATCCATGGGGAAGGTGTCAAGTCGCGATAGCTATGTATAATGGTTAACTTGAGAAGACAGACAAGGTCAAATTGGCTAACACCGAACCAATAAGCTAAAGTGAAGTTGATAAACAAGTAGCCAATATGCACAAAATAATAAATAACCCAACAATACCTGGGGAGTCTCTAGGTAATAAACTTAAAAAAAATGACAGAAGAAGCAAAGAAGAACAGCTTCAAATATTATAAGTCATGGCGGGACTATGAGGACTCCCCGAGGTCACATAAAAACTTACATACAAAAAGTGATAGCGAGGAACTAACTAGGAAACCCATAAAGGAAGGTCTGCCCACCAAGTCAAGATTGAATAATCACGAGTGTTTCACACTCATGACCGGGACAATCGACCCTGGCAAGTGATCTAATGGCACAGATGGAAATGCAACGAAAAGTGGATTTCCAAATCATATGGCGCCTTTACTATAAAAAGGATTTCATAAATATCAATTTAACTATCCAGAATCAAGTCCCAAACAACCGAATTTCAAGTGATAATTCAAAAACAAGCTCAAAGTTTAAACATGCCACTTCTCGTAGCTGTGGCTGAGACTAGAAAAAAAGAAGCAATAAACTCACTAAATCAACTCAAACATAACAGCTAGACTTGCACAAAATCTAAAGAATCAAAAGAGACTCTTCAAATTGCAACAAAACTATTCATCACATCAAGGAAACCAAACGCACCAAATAGGTAACAAATCAAACAAGAAGAATATAATAAGAAAGAGTAAATGAGCAGAGCTCACTAGACACAGTAATGAAGATCTTCACAAAAGATCTGTATCAAACCAAATTGCAAATGTGTGAATAACCAAAATTCTACCTAAATCGAGAGAGTCTTCACACAAAGGAGAGAGAAGACATATAAAACACTTTAACATGGGGGCTCTTATTAAAAACACTGAAACAGTTTGCAGACAAGAATTGTAAAAGTAAAATCCAAAATTTTCAAAATTTTCCCTTGCAAGGCGCGCTTATGTCAACCAAAGGTAATGGATCGTGGGTACAGTCCTTAGAGTAAAGCAAATAATGAAAATAAAAGATTGCTTCTCCGGATAAATATCCAGGTCTTCACCGGACTCAGAAAGAAGAATCAGACCGAAATGGGTGTTAAAAATGTTGGAAACCTTTCAAACAAATAAACCACCCAACAGGAGAATCACAAGAATGCGATCCCTGGAGTCGCCGCCTTTGTTTCTGGGGAAATCACCTGAGGTTTTTGGTCAAAACCTAACGTAGGTGGCATTCCATTTGTAGTTAATCTGTCACACAACCGCTCTGAATGCAAAATGGATAACGATCTTCAGCATCACTGTTCCTGGACGCGTCCCGCCTTGCTCTGCCAAGAAAATTTAAGATTTAAAAGACTTCGAGATGGCAGTGTTATAAATGGATGAACATCTGGGAAATATGGCTTCTCAGAGAATCAGAAAGTGGGGTAGGAGGCACATGAACGATTTGAATCGGGATCCAACAGTAGTATAATGCTCATAAAATTTTCTCCCTAGGCCACAGTACATGAGGGCCATACCCCCAAGTAGTTTCCGCCATTGAACAGGCTGGCCACAAGGTTGGGGTGGTTGAACTATCGAGGACCACCAACCCACCCAAAAAATAGAATTTATTTTTTTAATGGTTTTAATGGCATACACGGGGAATACCCAGACATCTCAGATGTGAATTTTAATGACTGTTTAGCATCTGTTCAAGTCCATAGGAACAGCCCAAAGCCATAAAGACAATAAATGAATCACCCAGGTAAGTGAGAAATGATGCTATAACATAGGCACTACAGAGCCTCGTTTCTTGATGGTCTATTAATGTCAACAGCACAAGATCACAGTGTATCTCCCCACATCCTACCGAAGGTTCGGCTAACAGAATGGTTTCCTTAGGGCACGCGAATGTTTGCCTCGACCCCAAAATTCCCAAGAACCGGATCAGAGTTTCCATATCATCTTGGCACGCCTTCGCTGAATAACACAAGCGTGTCCTGTGTGATACAGCATCTCTGGAGGTGAAAATTTGAACTCATGCCCTCAAGAGTGCCTTGTATGTGTAGCTGTAACTTAGATCGCTTTCGCAGGGCGGCTTAACGAAGCCCATGCCCACAAGAGTTGAGAAACGGTGGCTATGGCCATGATCGTGTTGGCCGAGCTAGTATGCAATATCATTAGTGCCATCCTCTTCTTGTACTTGATGTTCCGGAATTAATGCTGGCAGAGTATGTGGATCACTTCGATGGCGATCACTGCAACTCTGTGTATGTATGAACTATGTGGGTCGGTGGTCTCAGGGACAGATTGTCTCCTTCCCAAAATGTAATGCTTCCACTGTTCACAAGCTCAATGGAACAATATACATTATAATATTTATAGGCATTTGTCTCATCCAAATGGTTGTTGCAAGTCCGGGTAATGTGGAGAATCGGGTAGAACAAAGGCGCGTTCAATTCTACGGTCGCCTGCGCGAGATTCCGTCGCTCAATGTACTTTTTCTTCCCTCCTTGGTGACTTGACTCAAGGGGCTATGGATATGAGAGAACTTCTAACAACTCCGTGGTAGAACAAAGACCCTATTAAAAGTCATTAGGGGTACATGGGTTAACCCAATGATCTGGATCTGCTGGATCCATATGCACCTCCTTTCACGTCAATAAGTATCCCGGGAGATGAACTTGGTTCATGCCAAAAGTGCATTTCAAATTGGAAACACAACTGTGTTGTCTAATGTTTCAGAGGACTTCTATGTGGTGAGGAAGCTCTCCCAAGTCTCAACAAGACTCACTGCCATCCAAGCATACCGTCACAATGAGTTGGTGAATGAACGCAGATGTCATCTATCAACCTCATGAAGGTTGCGAGAGCATTATCAATCCAAATGTGGGAACACGAGTTATTCGAAAGGCCCTCCTTGCCTAAGGCCTTCACACATTAGAGGTCTGATGAGACCTAGTACTCTACTTCAACACTGCTGTTAATTTTCCTTTTGAGTTGGTCCGAAGGCCGAATCAGTGGGATTAACGGCTCGTTGATCTGTCACGCCCGATAATCAACACAGGCTCCAACCCATCCTTCTTCTATACCAACATGGATTGAGCTCCACACATGAATCACTGATGACACAAACAGCCCCTCGTCAATCGCTTTGATTTCATCATTCCCAGAATATTTCAGCAGATCTGTCCATTGGAAAACACCAACAAAGAATGGGGTTCTTGACCTGACATGAGAGAATTTTCCTGTGGGTGAGGGTAGATATCTTCTGCATCTTCCACAATCCTCATCTGATTTGTTGTTGTCGTGAGATCCATCATCATTGATAGATTGAGTGCACTAGGGCCCGACACTTGGTTCAACGTTTCTTTTGACCAAATGCTCAGACCAAATTTTTCCACTCGTCGAAACTCATTTACACCACGTTGATAGTGCGTCGCAATACCACTAGAAAAGTGCTCTATCACGTTTGAGGAGCATCGCGTAATTGCGACACGCATAACACAGCACATATTAAGTAATGATCGCTTTCCAACATTTGGGCAACACATAATGCCCAAGTGTTTAAATTGCGACATTTGAGGTACCCATCGCAATAGCGACGCTTTTTCCTGGGAATAATGGTATAATTTATTATTTATATGTGCGCGCACAAATATGAAACTATATGCCGTTTGCATGTAAATGATTTTATTGTTTCGTGATCCTAAGGTAATAGCTACATTAACTGCCCATCACGTTGCAGCATTCACCTCCGTTTTATGAAGGACCCATCTCAACATCGTTCCTCGTACTCTTGCACAAGATTTCATTGTTTGACTCTGCCACATTCGCTCGCCATAATATTCGCCTCGTGCTTAAAATATAAGTTTCATCGCAGGCCCTTCCTCCTATAGTAATGGACTTCATTTGGGTTTTTTTGTATTTAACCATTAGATTGTAAAGAATGAGTTCCTTCCTCAGATGTCAAGAATCACATCAATAATTTTAATATTCACTACTCAATACAAGATTTAAATATTTCAAAGAAACTTATTAATTTGGTTAAAATTATTATTTTTCCCCCGCTTAAAACCCTACATTTAAATGAAAACAAGCACGCATTTAAACTACAAAAATCTATTAGTGTTCAAATTTACATGTGTGCTATCGTCTGATATCATGCGCGTATTCGCCTTCCTCGCTTTCCAGCGTAACAAACATTCGCCTCGCCTTGCAAATACAAGTTCTCATCGTGGTGCCCTTCCAGGCAGGTTGACTCTATTTGGGTTTTTAATAATTTAATAGATTAAAGTTATCGTAGGGTTCTCTCTAGAGTTTAAGAATCGGGATTCAATACCTCTCTATTATCTTCACATCACCCAATACAAGATTAAATTCTTTTTCCCAAAGAATGCTTTATTAATTTCCAGCCTATTATTTCTCCTCGTTTAAAACCTCTACATTTAAATAGCGTGTACTTATTTCCACCAAAAATCATTAGTGTTCAATGTACATGTGTGTGCATCATTTAGTAGATTCTTTTCCACTTCTACATTATCCAATAATGTGTGCGTATAGTTCATATTTTTATGATTTAGATTATCTTTAAAGAAGGGTTTATTTCCCATGGAAAAATAAGGTTTTCCTTTTACTAACGGAAATGGTACAACAAAGTTCCATTTCTACCCAAACTCCGATGATACAGGAACGGGCAACACAGCTATGTCCTCAATGGACATCATTTGGCTTTGAAAATGGCCATTGCACCGTCTTGTTTCTTATATTGCACTATAGTTTAGGTCATTTTGTTTTTATGATTTTTTGGGTTATTGTCTGGGCAAGTTTACCTAAGGTCTTAAGATCGTCTTCCAACAATGCTATATCATCACTTCAAATAATGCTGTTGCTCCAAAATATCCTAATGTTCTCCAACAAGCTTGATTGTAGTTGCTCCAATAATATATTCAATAAGGTCTTCACGTCACACTTGCCTTGGTTGGGGTGCCTAATGCAAATGACATGTTTCTAGGACTAATTCAATGCAAAAGTATTTGAAACTCTAACTCTATTTTCCGTAACAATAGAAATACTAGTTTTCATTTTGTGTTTTCTTGGGTTAGATATTTTGTTTTCTGTTTTTGAGATTATAATTTTATTGCAATGTGTTGTACTAACTTATAGCAGGTGAACAACTCCTAGACGATGATCGCGAGAGCACGAACATGGGCACAAACATTTGTTTCATTCTTCGTATTTTACATGCATAACTGAAGACATAATTGTTCAAATATTCTACACCCGATGCCATGGTACGCCAAAGATTCTCTCTTTGAGGAAGAGCTTTCATCCTGCATCTCCGTTGTCTTTGTTGTAAAAAGACACAGATGGTACAGGTGGCCTGAAATTAATACTTTGATAAACGTTACCAAACACCTAAAACAGAGAGATAAAACATCTTAGAGCTACCTAGAAAGACATCGTAAATAATAAAAGTCAAAAGATATTTTTTTTGTTCGTATGAGATGAATTATTAGCTGATTTTTAATTTTTACATCGACTAAACTAACAAAAAGTTCTTTTGTATGTGAAGTTTTTTCTTTGCACTTGTTGAACGGTGTTGGTGGTAGTGGGACACAAGGGCAAGAGATTGCCGAACAACCCTCTCATACACCTTCTACTCCTTTAGGTGCTGCTCAAGAAACACACCCTGTCAAAGTGTACACCCAACCAACCGCCGAACGTGTTGGCAATGATGAGGCTGGATACGCCAACTACATTATTGTGCTTTCTGAGCTACACTTGTCACCCAGCAGCACCATTAACAGTACTAGTTGGTGGAACTGTTAGCTGTCCCTATAAAGCACACAACTCCCAGTAAATTTATATTTTAACTATTTCATGTACTTTATCTAAACATATCTATCATGATTTTTATTTTTAATTTGTTAAACACCATGTTAAAGCACACACATGGTGTATGAGGAAGATGAACACACACACACAAAAGACTCAACACACAATGAAGGATAAGCGTGAGGCTTTCTTATTTTCCATTATACAAAGATGTACATTTATAATACAATGGTGTGACTCTTGGTTTCACATTCCAAGGTCACTTGGACTCCATTGTGACTTTTCGCATTCCACACCTACCCATGTAGGATTAGGTGTTCCAACATTCCCCCTTAATCCGAAGGGGTATGTGTGAGTCCAAGAAAAGAGTTGTAATACAAATCTGCAAAGTATACATGGCAGCACTTGGGCTAAATCAACTCTCTGAAATGTTGGAAAAAAGAGGTGGTTTAAGGATGACCACCAACACTGGAACGCAAAACTTGTTGCAGTTCCCGGAACTCTTCCAAAACTGGCAAGAAGCTGAAAGCTTCTGCTAGAGGAATTGTCCCTCATAAAAAAGGGAGACCTTCAACCTAAAAGAAGGGAGGTCTACTACTTGTGATGGTTTTAGGATTACCAACAACTCTGGAATGCTTGAAGCATTTCCTGGAACTCAACCAAAGCTGGCAAGAAGCTGAAGGCTTCTACTAGAGGAAGTGTTCCTCATATATGAAAGGGAGACCTTCGACCTAAAAGAAGGGAGGTCTACTACCTGTGATGGTTTTAGGTTTTCCACCAACCAAAGATGATGGTTTAAGGTTGTCCACCAACCGAAGGCATGCTCATGGGCATCCGTGTCTCTGGCTACATCTCTGAATCCGGAATGACGAATTGTGGCTCAGGCTCGCTTGAACTGCTGGCTACAACTCTGAACATGGAATGAGAGATTGTGGCTCAGGCTCGCTTGATCTGTCGTCGAAGCTTGTACATGACCACCATTTTCCCCCCTGTCAGGGACAAGGTGAGATGATGGCGAAAACTCAACTGCAAGTTTGCTCAATATCTGTGAACAAGTTCTAACATGTGTTGTAAACATCTTCTTGGCTGTTGATGCCCATTGCCAAGAAGCGATCCATCCAAGATGAATCTTGGTTCTTGCAGGAGGCTTGTGTCTGAAGCATCTGTCTAAAGAATGGGTGTGCCGACCACAGTGCTTGCATGGATGAAGATCAAAACAATGATCTTTCATATGGCCAACTCGATCACAGTGTTGGCATTTCTCAATCTGTTGTTGTTGTTGTGGAGCAGGATCTGGAACAGCTGCAGGTGAACTGTCATACATGAATCCGGCACTCTGAAATTTGATGGGCTTTGTGTAGTCTGGAATATGAAAGGACACATCCTTGTCATATCCAAGACCAGTTCTGTGCTTGTTGTGGACAAGCTCTTCCCAAGGTCTGATGATGGGCTTATGAAGTGCAGGCTGAGCTGCTGCATCTGCATAAAAATCCGCTCTTGTGCAATGAACTGAATGGGAATCAACTTCAACTTTACTGACTTGCTGCTGATGGGATTCATTCTCAATGTTATGAACAGAAACAGGTTCAAAATGGTGACTCTTTTGCTGAAGTTCATCTTGCTGAAGCTGAGATTCCAACTGCAAAAACTCAATCTTTTCTCGTGCATCTAGCAAACAACTTTGAATATTACAAAGAGCATCCTTGCTCATTTTTATCATATCATGAACATTTGAATGAATGAGGTCATTCAACAACACTAATGCCTCATTGATTTTAGCCATTTCAACAACTTAGGCTCAAAAATGAAAGGGTGTCGGCTTCAACCGAAAATGCACCCGTTTACAATGTGATGCAACAAGAAATACAAATGACTCAAGAGAACTTCCAACTATGGAAATCTCAAAGTACAAAGTGTGCTCCTCAAATGATGGAGGGCAATCAACAATGACTTATATCAACAATTTTCCAACAACTCAAATACTGATTGCAACTATGAAGAAGCAATATCTACTCATAATATAATGTCAATATCTCTGCAAAAATATTTGAATGAATGTGCAGCAAAAACAAATGTGCAAGAGGCCTTTGAGGCAGCTGAATTTTCCTTCAAAGAGTTGTTTTGAAAATGATGGCAAACTTGTCTTCTTATGTAAAATTCTTCAGAAAATCACCCTCTTATATATGCCACAAATCACACAATTTTGCAATATGTATATACCCATTTCTATGTGCCATTTCTTCTTTTACCACTGCCCATTTCTCTCTTCCTCTCTCTCTGCTTTTTTTTTTTTTAATTAATTAAAAATAGATTAATGGGAATAATTAAAAATGGAGGGGAAGGGGATTAATTAAAAAGAGGGGGAATTTAAAAAAGGATGGGAAATTTATTTGAAATGGGAGGGGGCTTAAAATAAATTTAAAAAAGGGAAGGGAATTAATAATTAAAAATGGGAGTAATTAAAAAATGGGAAAAGGGATTATAATAGAAATAAAAGGGAATTTAATAAATTAAAAAAGGGAGGGGTTTAGCTTTAAAAAGGGAGGGGAGGAAATTTTATTAAAATAAATTTAAAAAGAAAGGGAAGGGAATTTTATAATGGGGGAATTAATTTAAAAAGGGAAAGGGGGGTTTTAAAATGGACGTGAATGTACATAAGGTAATTTTAAAGGGAGAGTGAATATGAAAAGTCGAGTTATTAAAGGGGTGGTATTAAAATTTAAAAAATAAAAAGCTAGAGAATGGAATGAGGGAGGCGTAGGACTGGAGTGGGGGCGGCGTGGAGAATTGTGCAGGCGTTGACAGTGAGTGGAGGGTAGACGCAGCGTTGGGGAGCGTTGTGTGTTCGATGCAGTAGTGCGTGGGGAGCTGTGTGAGTGAGGGCGTAGGAGAGGGGATAGGTAAGATTGCAAGGATGGGGGCGGAGTGTTGTAGGGAGGGATGTATGCCGGCGTAGGTTGAATGAAGGGCTGCGTTAAAATAGATCGCAGTTAAGCCGTGGGCATGGAGAAAGTGTTGAGGTGAGCGCTGTAAGGAGTGGGAAGGGGAGAGTTCAATGTGAGGGAGTATAGCAGGGGAGAGCCGATAGGGGTTTTGGGGAGCGCGTGTGGAAGGATAGGGAGCGGAGTCTAGTTGGGAGGTGTAAGGACATGCAGCTAGGAATAGTGTGGAATAGGAGCTTGAATGGGTATAGATATGGGAGAGCAGAGCTCCAGGGGAGGCCGTGGGCCTAGTTCAGTAATTTTTTTATTTTTTTTATTTTTATTTTTATAAAAACAGCAGAGTAGAGTAGAGTAGAAATCACAAAATTTTCATCATAATACTTGTAGATTTTCCAAATGTATAGCAGAATTGGAGAATTTCCATAAATTCTTTTTCAATAGCCCAACAGCAGAAAAACCCAGAATTGCAAAAAATTTTCAATGGAAAAACTCATAAACTTCTTCAGAAATTAACTTTAAACAATTTTTCCAACTGCTCTCAAAATGCAGAATTTAATGGGCAGAAATTGCAGGAAGAAATCAACCTTCAGATGCACAACGTTGCGGCTTTTTTTTTTTTTCAAAACCAATGCCAGAATGCTGCCAATTTCTAAATGTTGCTCCTTCTCCAAAACCACTTTCTGAATGCAGCAAAATGTCTACTGCAACAATCTCTGAGTGCTGCAAAAATGTCAAGAATTTTTGCAGATAGGCACAGGCCATAAACACAAATGGCTCACTCAATTTGGAGCAGGGCCAGCAATCGCCCGCTCTGATACCATGTTAAACACCATGTTAAACACACACATGGTGTATGAGGAAGATGAACACACACACACAAGAGACTCAACACACAATGAAAGATAAGCGTGAGGCTTTCTTATTTTTCCATTATACATGATGTACATTTATAATACAATGGTGTGACTCTTGGTTTCACATTCCAAGGTCACTTGGACTCCATTGTGACTTTTCGCATTCCACACCTACCCATGTAGGATTAGGTGTTCCAACATT
>JAXQQM020060666.1:0-49021 GCA_034641835.2 Pinus albicaulis
AGATGATTACAATGAGGAATCGCCTAGGCTTTAAATACAGCCTCAAGGTGTCCCTTGGCGAAGAGGCATGATCTTTGATCATGCCCTTTCAGTTAATAACCTAAGATAACTAAGTCTAATTAATAAATAATAAAATATACATAACATTGCCCCCTTCTTAAGATGATTTGTCCTCAAAGCATACGTAATGATGGGTGTTGCTGGCGAAATGCTTCAGACTCCCAAGATGCTTCTTCAATGGGCAAGTCCTTCCACTTGATTAAATATTCGGTAATAACACGAGAGCGCAGCTTCTTATCACGAGTAGATAGGATCCCCTCGGGCTCTAGAACGAGCTTGCCTTCATCATCCAAAATGGGAAGTGTTGTTTGGGGCAACTGATGGTTACCCAATGCCTTTTTAAGCAGGACACATGGAAAACATTGTGAACACGACTGGTATCGGGAAGGCTCAACCCATAAGCGACTTGACTAATCTTTTTAATAATTTGATACGGACCATAAAACTTTGGAGCTAATTTATTTTTTCCTTTTTGTTTAAGGGACAACTGCTTGTATGGTTGAAGCTTGACAAACACCCAATCTCCAACTTCAAATGATCTCTCAGTGCGATTACGGTCAGCTTGTTGCTTCATACGATTCTGTGCAACACTCAAATTCTCTTTTAGAATTTGGACGACCTTTTGGTGTTCTTCTAGTTGATTTTTTACTGCTGGCAAATTAGTTTGAATTGAAGAAAAATATTTCCACTTCGGAGGCTCATATCCATATAGAGCCTGGAACGAAGTCATTTTTCTCGATGTATGGTAAGTAGAATTATACCACCATTCAGCAAGATGCAACCATTGGACCCACTTGTTTTGTTTCTCCGTAGCATAACACCGTAGGTAGGCTTCCAAACATTTATTAACAACCTCTGTTTGCCCATCTGTTTGAGGATGATAAGCTGAGCTCATATTGAGGTAGGTTCCAACATGGTTGAACAATTCCTTCCAAAAGTTCCCTTTAAATTTGGCATCCCTGTCACTAACAATAACCTTCGGAAAGCCGTGTAGTTTATAAATATGTTTGCAGAATATCTCTGCAATTTGCTTGGCAGAGTCTGTTTTTTTAATAGCGATGAAGTGAGCATACTTAGTGAGTCTATCTACTACAACGAAGATCTTATCCTTTCCATCTGATACAGGTAATCCTTCAATAAAATCCATCGATATTTCTTCCCACTTCTGGGCCGGAATATTTAAGGGATGAAGTAAGCGAGGTGTCATAATGTTTTCAGTTTTATTTCGTTGACACTTGTCACATTCTGCGACATATTTTTGAATATCGTGACTCATACCCTTCCAGAAAAATGACTGACGCACATTGTAGTAGGTTTTGAAATATCCTACATGTCCTGATGACATGGAATCATGTGATTCCTTGAGAATTTTTGATATAAACTTGGATTTGGAATTTAGATAAATTCTCCCTTTGTACCATAAGATATCGTTTTTCCATTCAAATTTTGAATTCCCTGGGAGATTGTTGATTATAGCCAACATGTCCGGATCTTTGGCGTACTCACTTCTAATCTCATTAAGCCATTCAGGCACAACAATTGAAACTGCAAGTAACGTTGTTTCCTCATCTTTCCTAGACAGGGCATCCGCTACTACATTGTCCTTTCCTTTCTTGTGTAATATCTCCATGTCAAAAGCGGAAATCTTCTCGATCCACTTTTGTTGTTCTTCAGAGAGTGTTTTTTGCTGAAGGAGATACTGAAGACTGTTATGATCAGTTCGGATGGAAAATTTACTTCCTAACAGATATTGTCTCCATTTGGCTAATGCATGCATAATTGCGAGCATTTCTTTACTGTATGTGGACTTGAGACGCTCACGTTTATTTAGTTTTCTGCTTTCAAAAGCAATAGGGTGCCCTTCTTGCATTAATACTGCACCAATACCGAATCCCGAGGCATCACATTCAATGACAAATGGTTTAGAAAAGTCAGGAGTTGCCAATACTGGTGCATTAGCCATTACTTCCTTCAAGTCTTCAAAACATTTCCCTGCTTCTTCATTCCATTTAAACGAATTTTTCTTTAAAATATTTGTAAGAGGTGCAGTTCGATGCGCATAATTTTTAATAAATCTTCGATAATATCCCGTTAATCCTAAAAATACTCTGATCTTGGATATGTTCACTTGTTTATTCCATTCCCTTATAGCCTTAATCTTAGAAGGATCCACTTTTACTCCTTCATGGGATATTAGGTGTCCCAGATATTCAACTTCTTCTTTTCCAAAGGTGCATTTGGATTTTTTTGCATAAAATTGATGGTCTTCTAGTAACGTGAGAACCTTATCCAAGTGTTGCAAATGCTCCCTCCAAGTTTTACTATAAATCAAGATATCATCAAAAAATACTAGTACAAATTTCTTGAGATATGGACGAAATAACTCGTTCATAGTGGCTTGGAACGTAGCTGGTGCATTTGTTAACCCAAAGGGCATTACTTTAAATTCATAATGACCTTCATGTGTTTGAAATGCAGTTTTTGGTATATCTTCCAATCTAATTCGGATCTGGTAATAACCTGACCTTAAATCTAATTTAGAGAAAAATTTTGCGCCATGGAGTTCATCCAACATTTCATCGATAAAGGGAATTGGAAACTTATTTTTAATGGTTATCTTATTTAATCCTCTATAGTCAATGCATAGCCGAAATGATCCGTCTTTTTTTCTTACCAATATAACTGGGGCAGCATACAGACTCTTACTTTTTGAAATGACCCCACATTTTAAAAGGTCTTGGATTATCTTCTCAATTTCCGTTTTATGGTGATGTGGGTAGTGATAAGGCTTGATGTTAACAGGGTCTGATCCTGCCTTGACTTCTATGGTATGTTCGATTTCCCTATGAGGAGGCATCTTCATTGGTAGATCTTGAAATACCTTCTCATGTTTCTGAACTAGAGCTTGTACCTCCTGTGATTCTTCGTGGTTGAATTTTGTAGATAACATCTCTAAATGATGACATTCGACTATATAGGCTGGCGCTCCCTTTCGGATCATTTTCATCATCTGGGATGATGATACGATTTGATTTTCTGGGGCTTGGAATCCAAATAACTTGTGCTTCCGCCCTTCCCACCTAAAGCTTATAAACTGCTTCTGATGGTTGGCCGAATAAGTACCCAAGGTTTGTAACCACTGAATTCCTAAAACCACATCTACTCCTCCGAGTGGTACGACATAGAATGGAGATTCTAAATTAAAGTCTTTAATCTGCAATTTGACTTTATGGCATTTTCCTACATGTTCAATCTTCTTACCATCGGCCACCATTACCTTCATATTAGGCATGGGAAAGGTAAAGAGGTTGAGTCTTTTGGCCATGGTTGAATCTAGAAAATTGTGCGTGCTGCCTGTGTCTATGAGAACCATTACGTTGTTTTTCTTTATATGTCCCCTTAATTTTAGTGTCTGCGGTTGTGATATACCTGTCATGGCTGATAATGACACTTGCGGGGTGTTGTCACCATCTACTTCTGGGGAGAATTCTAGGGTATCTTCTATCCCTTCTATGTCTGAATCATCATTGTCAGAATCATTAGTTGCTTCACAGTTATATAGATTTTTTTCTTTCCCATTAGCACATCTGTGCTTAGGGTCCCATTTTTCGCCACAACGTTTGCATTTGCCTTCCTTTATTCTTTGTATTTCCAAGTTAGATTTGTCTCCTTCGCGCAGGCGTGGTGGAACATATTTCATGTTATCTTCTTTTGTAGATTGAGGAAATCGTCGTCTCGAATATACTTTTTCTGGTTTTGATAATCTTTCAAACTTCTTTTCAGCAGCTTTTTCTTTTTGCCTTGCTACTTCTACAGACGTAATTTCATGAAGTTCTAGTTCTTCCTGTATGTGGATTTTAAGTCCTGAGATGTAAGACTGGATTAGACGAGACTCCGACAATCCGGGTACTCGTGTTGCCAAGGTCTCCCATTCTCGCGTGTTCTCATCCACATCTCCTTTTTGGCGTAATTTGATAAATGTTGAAAATAACTTTTCTTCTTTTATGCCTTGAAACCTTTTAAAGAACGCATCCTTAAATTTCCTCCAACTGATAGCGAGTGTCGTATTTTTCCACCACATATACCAATTATATGCTTCTCCTTCCATTTTCATGGAAGCATGCTTAATTTTTTCGTCATCACTAGTAATGTCATAAATCTCAAAATATTCTTCTGCTTTATTAAGCCATGCAACGCTATTTTTTCATTACCATCAAATTTGGGTAGGTCGATCTTGGCTTTGCGCTGATATGCTAATGGTGGAACAAGAAGGGGATATTGATTAGCGAATGCATTCCAGAGCTGCTTATTTTGAAAATCTGCATTACTATCTTCTTGATGATGTGGAGAATCAGTCTTTTCCTGATGATCTTCCGAGTTCCCTGAATCTGTGGAATTGTTTTGTTGATTTGGTTCCTTGTTAGGAGATGTTGGGGATTGTGTCTGACTCAACTTATCTATTTTATCATTTAGCTTGTTGAAGAGTTCTGTCATATTGTTCATTGCTTCGTTCTGCTTTTCTGTGGCCTCATGATGGTTTAGCCACATTTGTCTTTCCATTCGATTTGTCATATCATGGATTTTTTTGATGTCGTTGGAGTGCCCTGAAACTGTACCTTCCAGATTGACTAGTCTTTTTCCGAATTCTTCGGAATTGTTATTAATTTGTTTCTCAAGATCTCCCAATTTCTTCTGGAATTCCGCCATCGACATTGACGAAGACATCGAGCGTGTATGAGGTGGGGAATATCTTTCTGCCAGTTTCTCCTCTTTTTTTCTTTAAAATTAATTAATTAATATTTAATTAATTATTTTTTTTTGAATTAATTAATTAATTAATAATAAATTTTTTTTTTTAACTATATAATTATTATATATATATAATTTTTAATTAAAAATTATATAATATATATAATTTAATTATATAATTATTATATATATATAATTATTATATGAAAATTATAATATATATATAAATAAATTATATAATTATAATATATATATATATATATAATTATCAATTGAATTATATATTATATATTTTATATAATAAAAAAAATCGTATTTTTTTTTAAAAGTGTGCTCGTTGCTGTCTCATATGTTTTTATATAAAATGAATCGATTATTTAAATGATTGCCGTTTAACGATACCTGTTCCAAATTAAACGTTGCGCTGTTTCACCGTTTGACCACTGTTCCGAATTAAACGTTGCGCTGTTTCACCGTTTGACCACTGTTCCGAATTAAACAACGTAATTTTTGGAGGTCGATTTAAAACGCTGTATTGTATATTTTAAAACATTGTATCGTTCTCTAAACGCTGTATCGTATATATTTTTTAAAACGATGTATCGTATCGTTTACGCTGTATTGAATCACCGTTTAATGCCGTATCGTTTAAAATTAGACGATTACAGTGAATACGAAGCACCGGTAAGTGGAAATCTGGGTTTTAAAAAATGTGCCGTTCGATTTTAAATGACACACTGTTTCCAAATTAAACGTTGCCAAGTCGATGTATATTTGCTATCGTTTATTTGCTGATGTATATTGATGTCACCAACCGTCTGCTTTAAAAAAAAACGAGCCCCGAAACCTTTATTAACAGAGATGATAGGTAATCTCACCGAACCTGTTGCTAAAAAAAAACGAAACCTCACCGAAACCTGTTAATAATCTCACAGAGATCGATATTGGTAATTGGCGGAAGTGTAAGGTGTACTGCGTGAGGGTGCAGGGTGTAATGCGTGAGACGGGAAGGTGTAATGCGTGTAATGGGAGGGCGTAATGTGAGAGATGGGGAGGGTGAGCGTAGCGAAGATTGTAATTCTGCACTTGGTAAAAGAAATTCCTGAAATTTCCGTTGGAATTTTTTTTTTTAACCTGATGATCCACAGATCCAGAAGAGCGATGGCTCTGATACCAATGGAGTGTAAAAACTCTGGTAAACTTGATAAATATATATTATTAATGATGAAAGATGAGATGATTACAATGAGGGATCGCCTAGGCTTTAAATACAGCCTCAAGGTGTCCCTTGGCGAAGAGGCATGATCTTTGATCATGCCCTTTCAGTTAATAACCTAAGATAACTAAGTCTAATTAATAAATAATAAAATATACATAACAGCTAAAAACTCTTACCTGCCTCAGCTTCCATGTCAAGAGACATTACCACTGAAAATTGATTTATTGAATCCATAAGCTCAATGGTTGTAGAATTGTAATCTTTTCAACCTATACACATCACAATCAAGTTATTTTCCAAATAGAGTTAGCCATCTAGTTTCATAATTATCAAATATCCTTAACCACTTTTGGAGATCCCTCTCAGACTGAAGAGGCTAAGCTTCAGTCACAAGCTGGTTTGAAACAGTTACATAGAGTTGTCTGATTAGCAGCTAATCAAGTACAATTTTGTGATAACATTTTGGTGTGTCTTCCGAGAGCTTGAAGATTATACTTTCCCAAATTTTGAAGCTGAACTTCTGAAGGTAGCAGGAGCTCAGAAAGCTGTTCGAGGTTGCATCTACCTTGGTGACTCCATTCAAAATTCATATGATCAAATGTGGCTTCGAGAAAGAGATACACGAGGAGTAATCCTGACCCAGATCCACCTACCATTGTGGACAATCCAAACACCATATCCAGAGGCATTCAAGGAATTTCTGCAATATCAGGTATTTCATTACATACAAAATCCTTGTCCTCTGAAGTTTTAAGAAGCCCTGAAGATAAAAAGTTTGATGATAAAATTCAGGAAGTCTTGTTTAGGTATGAAAGTGAAAAATAATTGACTGAAATTGTCTTAGACCTACATAGAATAGGTATTTATACCTCAACCCTAGTGACACAAAAAGATAAAGAAGAGTTTTGGGAAGCAATCACTTTAGAGTTACTGTTAGAGAAATAATATTTTGAAATTTTGTTAAGAAGTAAAAATTCTGCCCCTCTTCCTGATTGGAGTTCAATTGTGACTAGACAAAAAAGACCAAACACCTCTCCTCCTAACAGTTCCTCTTCCTCTACTGCAGTTTTCCATAAAACTACCACAGTGCTAGTCATCATGGAAGGAAATGTGCCACCTCTACCTGCTGCTGCACCAGCTAGGTATGCCTCTATTGTTCTTCCAGCTGTCCTAAATGCCCTTCCTATCAAATATTTTTCTAGAATCAAAACTTGGGGAATTGATGAAGAGATTACAGCTGAAGAGCATGTAGATCAATTTAATGACTTTATAGACAGGGAGGAGGTTTACCATGAGGATGTCAAGATGAGATTGTTTGCTTAGAGCTTTACTGGTGAAGTTAGGAAGTGGTTCAAAGCCCTTGCTGCAGGAAGCCTACATAATTGGAATAAATTTGAAGATATCTTCTTGAGGAAATGGGGAAATAGAACCAACCCTGTACAAACCCTCACTAAGTATAATAGTTTGAAGAGAGCTGTTTATGAAACTGTTCAAAAATTTTCAAAAATATTTAACAAAGTTTATGATTCCATCCCTGCCCATTTAAAGCCTCCACTAGGGGTAGCTCAGCTGAGATATGATGAAGCTTTTGATTATGAATTTTCTATCCTTCTATGAGAAAGAGAATCCCCTTCACTTGCTGAAATGAAAAATGATGCAGTGAAGGTGGAGGTCAATATGATAGTAGAAAAAAAGTCCAAGATGGGAAAGACTAAATTGAAAGAAGAAGATAAGCCTTCCACTTCATATGAAAAATTTGATTCCATGATGAAGACAATGGAAAAACTTATGGATAGACTTTCCCTTGGGAATGCCTCTGCTCCTCCTGTACAACATGAACCTTAGTTTATAAATCTTCAGTTCAGAAGACCTCAAAACCAACAGAGGCCAAGGGAAAACATAAATCAGCCACTTGACCCTAAATTAAGGCCTCCTTTTTAGAAAAACTTAGTTGATTAAGAATATCAACCTAAAATACAAGAAGACTCAATTCATTGCTTAGATGAAAACATGTCTAGGATGTTTTTAAATAAGGAGGAACATGATGAGTCAGATCATGAAGTAAGGGTGAGGAACCATCTGATTATCTTAAAGGGTATCAACATGCAATATTTGAGATGCAGAAATAGTACAACCTCAGAAATAGAAATGTGCCAATTATTGCAAACCAAACACAGCCTAAGAAAGATGCTCCCAAGGCTGTTGAAGTTAGGAAAGATAAACCACCACCTCTTCCTGCTAAAGACACTGAAAAATCTGCTTTTGTTTTCAGTTTGGAGAGTGAGATCTCTAAGATATAAATCCCAGTATCTTTTGGAGAAATTATTAAGGTAAATAAATATAGAAGTAAGATTGTAAAAATGCTGAATTCCCAACCAGGAGCTGTTGATATGCTAAATGTGCAAGAAGATCACCCAACCATATACTTGGGTCCAAGATTAGAGGAGGAGCAGAATGAAAAGGTGCCTCCTTTTTAGGTTAGCCTTAGTATTCATGACATGAAATTGCATAATTCCATGTTGGATTCAAGAGCCTCTCATAATATTATGCCCAAAGTAATCATGGAAATGATGGGATTGGAAATTACTAGACCATATAAGGATTTGTTTTCCTTTGATTCAAAAAGAGTTTAGTGCATTGGTTTAATAAAAGATGTTGTTGTTGGTCTTACACTAGTACTTTCCAAGAAAATGGTTATAGAAATTGTGGTAGCAGACATTCCACCTAAGTTTGGCATGCTGTTATCAAGGTCATGGGCAGCAAAAATCAAAGGTACAATGCAGATGGACCTAACTTATGCCACCATTCCTGTTTTTGGTGAGAAAATAGAAACAAGGATGGCTTACAAGGTAAGTAGTAAAGATAAACCTTAGAACTTTCCAATATATGTTCTTGATACTGAACTAGGATCTGCTATTCTTTTCAATGAATTGACTAATGAAGCAGAAGATGAAAAGAAAGCAAAAAATCAATGAATTGAAAATCAACAGACAAAAAATCAACAGACAGAAAATCAACAAATCAGTGAGGAGAAGGCGGAAGGTTGGTGGTTTTTACACTTTGATGGATCAGCAGGAAGAGAGGGGGCTGGACTAGGAATTTGGATCACAACTCCAAAATATGAAAGTAAATTATTTTCTGACAAACTAAATTTTGATTGCACAAATAACATGGCTAAGTATGAATCTTTAATTTTGGGCTTAGAAATTTTGAAAAGAATGGGTGCCCAAAAGATTTCTGTTTGTGGAGATTCTGAATTCGTTATTAAGCAAGTTGAGGGTGTATATAAAACTAAGGATGTGAGAATGAGGGCATACATAAATTTGATCATGGAGATGTTAGAGAATTTCCAAGAATATTCATTTATTGTGAAGACTAGGGACCAAAACTCAGTAGCTGACTCCCTAACTGTCTCTGTAAGTCTATTTATCATCCATGCACATTCCATTGAAAGATATGAGGTTGAAGTTCACCATAGACATGCTATCCCTGATAACATTATCAATTGGAAAATTTTTTAGGATGACCAGCAAGTTAAAAAATTTATAGAGCTGAAAGAGGAATTTGAAATTACATAAGTAGATCAACAAAACATGCTTGTTGAAACAAAGGGAAATTCTGAAGTGTTACAACTGAAGAATAAATTTATACCAAAAGGTCTCATACTCCTTGAGAAGCTTTTTGATTAGAATGATGTATTCAAGTCTCCTAGAATACAAGCTGATGATGAAGAGGTAGAGAGTTGTAACCTTGGTACAGTAGCAATGCTAAAAATGATTAAGCTTTCAAAGTTTCTTTCAGTTAACATGAAACATAAATATATTGAGATGATGAAAAGGTTCATAGATGTTTTTGCATGGAGTTATGCTGATTTGAAGAAGTATGATCTTACTATCATTCAGCATACTATTCCCATTAAAGAAAATGAAAGCCTTTCAAGAAGAAGCTGAGGAGGATTAATCCACTTCTCATGCCTTTGATTGAGAAGGAAATCAAAAAAATCTTTGATGCTAAAATTATTGTTCCAATCAGATTGTCAAAGTAGCTTGCAAACTTGGTTCCAGTCAGAAAAAAGAGTGGAGAAATCAGAATCTGCATTGACTTCAGAAACTTGAATAAAGCCTCTCTGAAGGATAAATACCCTCTCCCAAAGATGGACCAAATTTTGCAGAACATTGTTGGTTCCCAAAGGATGTCTATGCTTGATGATTTTTCATGGTACAATCAGATACTTGTGCATCCAGAAGATCATGAGAAAACAACCTTTACCACACCATGAGGCACATTCATGTATGCCAAGATGCCTTTTGGTCTGATGATTTCAGGAGCTACCTTTCAAAGAGTAATGGACGTTTCATTTTCTGAGGAGGACAAGATGGTGGTTGTCTATCTGGATGGCATAACAATCTTCTCAAGTTGAGAAGAAGATCACTTGAAGAACCTAGAAAGGATCCCACTGGAATGTAGAAGGTTTGGAATTTCTCTCAATCCCGCTAAAATCATTTTTTATCTAACTTCAGGGAAGTTACTTGGGCATATTATTTCTGAATATGGGATTAAGATTGATCCAAACAGGGTCAATGCAATTTAGAAAGTGGATCTGCCTAGAAGCAGAAAGGAAATTCACTGTTTCCTTGGAAGGGTAAATTTTGTGAGGAGGTTTATTCCTAATTTTGCTGAGACTGTAAAAGACATAAGAAAGACACTGAAGAAAGGAGTTGACATCAAGTGGACAAAAAAATAAAAACAATCATTTGAGGAGATTAAGAAGGCACTCACTCAAGCACCAGCGTTGATCAACCCATATTTTTCAAAATAATTTCTGGTTTTTACATTTGCATCAGAAAATACAATTTCTGGAGTTTTGCTCGTAAAGGACAACAAGGTACTGAGAAACCCATTTCAACAGGACATTAGCTAATTTAGAGATGAAGTGCAACATCTTAGAGAATAAAGCTTATGCCTTGGTCAAGGCCATCAAATATTTCAGGATTTACATTATGCATTCTCATGTTATAGCTTTTGTTCCTAATTCTATTGTGAAAGGCATTCTAACTCAAGTTGATCATGATGGTAAGAGAGGGAAATGGATAGATAACTTGCTGGAATATGATATAGAGATCAGGCCCACAAAATTTGACTGCCTTGACATGAATTTAAATGTATAAATTTCATAAATATTAGATGAAGATGAATAGCTGATTCCCATTGAAGAAAAGTACGTCATTTCAGATTGGTACAAAGACATTGTTTTTTGTCTTACATCATCATAGAGCGCCTTCTAAGTTGATAAAGTCCAAGGCAAGGTTTGTGAAGCTAAATTCTTTGAGGTACTGCATCATTGATAAAAATATGTATTGGAAAGATACCAGTGGTATTCTTTTGAATTGTTTACTGGAAGAGGAGGCTGAAAAGTGATTGAAGAGTTTCACAAAGGAGATTGTGGAGGTCATCATTATTGGAAGGTGTTAGGGTCTCTGTAATTTGCAAGATTGGCAAGAACAAATGCTGTAGAGCCTACATCAAAACCACTTTGGAATCCTAGGATCTAGCCCTCCTGGATTCAGAGAGGGATCTCTCTGTATAAGTGTTTCAAAGATATTTCTTCAAGTATTAGTTTATGATATTAGGCTAGTTATAAGGCACAAGGGTTTTGTTTGGTTTTGGTTGGGATGGATATCATCAAAATGAAGGACTTATTTTGAAGGATAAAGGCGTGAGCAGGTTGACAGAATGGTTCAGCTAATAGGATATGTATGAAACAATATCAATCCATTGGGCTATGGAGTCACAAAAGGATTTAATTGGACAACAAGTTCCAGGAATGGTATATGGGGAAAGTCATCTATATCAAAGGATATTTTTAGATTGAGTTATGGTATGAAACATCAAAAGTGAGTGAAAGAAGCAAACATATAAGAAAAACAAAAGGCAACTTAAGATTAGGTAAGAACTTTGAATCTAGCCTATTTTCAGTAGATTCTCAAGAGAAAACAAAGAATAGCCTAAGATCAAGTGAATACTTTTAACTTAGCCCGCTTTCAGCATATTCTCAAGGAAAACATTCAAGATAAACATAAAAATTAGCCTAAGATCAGGTAAGAACTTTGAATCTGGCCTGCTTTTGACATACTCTTAGGGAAACTTTTAAAGAAAATATCTCAAGTTATACTCAGGAAACATGGGCTCACCAACACTTCACTGGTTCTACTCTATTGAATTATCTTCAAAAAACACCATTAGAAGAAAACACAAAGATAAAGATTTATCAGTGAGATTTATGGTACTTTATAGTAAATCCTAATCTATATTTTCTCTTCTTTATCAAAGAATAGTGGAAAATATGAAAACATAAGTAAAATGACAATTACAGTAAGAAAAAAATCACCATTGACATAGACCAGGATCCCATAAATCAGGCTTGTATATTTGATGTTCAAACCCGTTATAATCTTCAAGTCCAGTAGGTATTTACAACTTCAAACTTCTCATCTTAGCCTATTTTTCTTCAATTACAAAACAGAGCTTCAACAACCTCCATAACTATTTACACTTGATAAGTATTCAAAACCCAACCCCTTACAATGTGCTCCTCCTGGAGTTTTTATAGAAGAATGAGGAGGTGGAGTGTAAGGAGGGTTCATTCGTTCAATTAATGAAGAGTATATGCTTCTTGGCCTTTTGGGGGGCCTAAGGGAGAATATATCAGATGTTTTAACTCTTCTTTAATTAATTTACATTAAATTTTATCTACTTCAATCACTTTTGTTGACCTTTGAGGCTTTTGGTAGGCTGGCAATAACTTTTGAGCTGTCTTTAGCAAATATCTCTGACAGTGCACTAACTTTATATTCCTTTGAGGAAAATAAGCTGGCAGGTGGCATTTCTAAGGATTAATTGCCTCACTGATGTGGAATTTGGAGGCTTTATTTGTTGATCTGTCTACTTTTGTGACTTTAAACATTGATTTGCCTTTAATTTGTGCTTTAGGGCTTTATAATCATCTTCGAGATTTTTGTCTTTTTCTGGCTATTTTACCATTTAAACTAACTTTTTCTTCAAACTGTACTTTATCCCTTTAAACTGTGGGATTAAGTCTTTTGATCTTCAAATTTGCACTTTAACCCTTTATGTTTAATTCCTGATACTCTTTACTGATATTTATTAACTTCATTTTTTCGCTGACAAGCACTTTCTTTGTGTGCTGGAGGGTTTTCGCTGAGTAAACCAATGCTCATGAAACACTAGAAAAAACATGAAATTTGACCCCTTTTGTCCCTTCTTGCTTTTAATTTAGCCACAGAGGATTGTCATCCTTGGCCTCGTCCCTTGATTGGACTGTGAGATGGGTTTATACTATGAAATCGCCATAAAACCTGCAACAAAACACAAATTATTATAAAATCCTGTGTTATGTGGATAAAAATACTTTGGAGGGCTTGGCAGAGGCGAAGGAGCAATGCAGAGGAGGTGAAATGCAGGCAGAGGAGGTTCTGTGGATCAAACCGATGAAAATAGGGTTTAACTTGAATATGAGCATGAAAACGAGAAAAGCGGTTTTGGAAATAACACCAGCAGTTTTCGAGCTGCAGATGGGTGGTAAGTGGTTTATCATGAACCGAACGTGATATCGTTTATTGCGTGACATGCGTCCTCCCAAAACCGCTAATTTTGCGTTCAAGTTGTGTGATGGAGGGTTTTGGTGATTGGAATGTGTCAACCATCCGATCTATGGGGATGTAGATCGACTTACGGGGGTGTGAAACGTATTGACCCGATGGATAGGCTCTGAAGGACAAAGCCGAGATGGGAAAGGGATTGGGGGATGTCTTGCATGGTGGACGGTGGGGCTGGTGGGTGATATCACCTATTTTGTCGCAGGGTGACATCTCAACGGGCATGATTAGAGATGCGAGTTTTAACGAGGGCCATTGGATCAAATGAATCAACGGTGGGGATTGATTGTAGGGGTGAGAAGGTAAGGGATGGTCCAGAGGATGGAGGGTGATTTAGCGCCGTTGGATCGGATAGATCTACGGCCAGGATTTATGCAGGATTTTAACAAGCATGGCGGGGAAAATACAAAGGGAATGGGCTTAAAGAATGGGGAAGGAAAGGGTCTGGTGGAGGAGTATGGGACCTGAGGCAGGGTATAAAGAGAAAGGGAAAAAGGGCTAGGTGGAAAGGCAAGGAAAAGTGGGAAGGCAAGGAAAAATAGAGTGAGGGCAACCGTTGATCTTGGTAGATCAACGATGCCGATTGCATCGAATGTGGAAACATCGGCGGAGGAAAAGGCAAGGGTAATGAAGAAAAAATGTGAATCGCCGATGTGATGGGGGCTAGAGCTTGGTGCTAGGGCATGGTCCCGTGGGGGAGCAAGGGACTGGGGGGCGGAGAAAAAAGGGGCTAGGAATCGGTGTGGAGAGCTAAGCGCTTGGTCATCCGATCAAACCCGATCGACGGTTGCGATCGCATCGAGAGATCGGTCCATCGGAGGAAAAGGGTGCGGGAAAATAAAAATTGAGAACACTGATGGCGATGGCCGATGCGATGGGATCGCATTGGTGGGATTTATATCGGCAAATCACATCGGTGGAAAGTATTTTGCAACGAAAGAAGGTCGCGGGGAAAGGGAAAAGGCCGATTTCGATGGGCTTTAGCGTTCTAGTCACAGGCTTGGTTTTATTGCAAAAAATAAGGGCTCGGTTTTAAGCGAAAAGGGCTTAAGGCCAAAAGGAGCGGAAAAAAGGTTTATCAAAGGTTTTTATGTGTTTTTGTGGGCTTTTTAGTGTTCCGATAGGAAAAGAGGGGTCTTTTAAATCATCAAAAAAAGGGTTTTTATAGGTTTAAAAGGGTTTTTCGATGAAATGGATGGTAAACGTGGATCTTTTCAAAGGAAATGGAGGATAAATGAGAGGAAAATGAGGGATATATAAAAGGGGAAAAACTAGTGATATGAGGGATTTTGGAGGAAATTATGAAGGTAAAAAGATGGAGAAAATGACTGAAGACAGTCTCCTTTATACAACAGGGTTTCTTAAGGATTGTTTTTGAATGAAAAAACAGTAAAAATTACACTTTGAGTTTTAGAAAGCATCAGAAGGCTTCAAGAATGAGTAATTTTCTATGAAAATAATATCTTGAAGGCTCAAAACTTGTTTTAGCTATCATTTTCTATGAAAATTTACTGATGGCTAATAGTGGCTTCACTTGGGGATGGTAGCTCCTTGGAGGTGTCAAGAACTTCAGAAATTGATCTCTGGAATGTAGACCTATGCCTTATCCATTGAAAACTTTTTCTTCTTTGATCATGCTGCTTGAAAAGATGATCAGTATTACTTCAAACATAATAACTCATTCCTCAAACAGCTACTTACACAACCTAATTTTCCTAACATTTTTTATTCGTAAAGTGCACTTGGACTTGCAAACCTTTGACATCAACATTTTATTCTTTTATTGAAAGCAGGAAACTATTCTAAATCTACCCTTATTTCTTCCATGAGCTCATATTAAATAGTTGAACTCATAAATTCTCTACCTAAGCTACCATCTGTTAGGATTAAGCTGTTTGACAGATTTTATTCTCTATTTTCTAAAACAGAAAATTTAAAACATAGACAAATCAGGATTAAACTGTCTGATTAGCTATGGTGTCTATGGCTGTATGTACAAGTTGCACATAGAATTTATTTGCAAAAAATTTAAAACAAAACTGTGAAGGCTTAAGATATGAAAATTTACAACATCCTTCATTCTTCTTATGACTCATATTTTGATCAGTTTAGAGTCATTTTTTCTTTTGATTCTTTGGTTCAAGTTTTCAGTGTATTAGAACCATTCTTTTCTTTTTCCTTTGGCTCAGATTTTGGTCTGATTAGAGCAATTTATTTCTATCCTAATCTAATCTACTGATAAGCTAAGATTAAACAATTTGGAAAATCTGATTCACTAACCTATCAGCAGTAAATTTAAACCTATTTTTTCATGATTAGACTGTATGACTAAATAGGAGTGCTCTCTCAAGTAGTGGCATTTAAGCTTGTACACTTCCATATTTTTCCTTTTTTTTTTGGAATGGGGATGTATCTTTCTTCTTTTGATTCTTTCCTCTTTTTCTCTTTTTCTATTGTTTTTTTGTTTTTTATTTTCTCAAATTTAAAAGCAGTGTTATATACAATGAACAAAAAAGCTTGGAAACTTAAAATATCAGTTAGCAAAAATAATGTTTGAGAACCTTGCCATTGACAGGATCTCCAAAATATTCAGCTCCATCCAATTCTTACAGAAATAATGCATTGTTTCCAATAGAGGATTGAATAAGATAAGGGTCTTGCCATAAATTATCAAATTTTCCATGTTTTCCCTTATCTTCTCGTCTTGAATCCCATTTCAATACTTTGTCACCAATTTTAAAGTCACTTACCTTGGTTCTTTTGTCAAATAAATTCTTGATGTTTTCTTGTAGTTGTTGTGCTCTGATGTATACCTCCTCTCTGGTTTGTTGTAGATGTATATTCTGGTTTATTCTTTTCATATAATCATCTTCAGACTGTACTTCTTGGATCAACTTCATGATTGGCACTCCTAAACTGGTTGGAAGAATTGCATCAGTTCCATAAACTCGTTGGTAAGGAGACATCCCAATTGACTTTTTAACTGTCAATTTGTCTACCCATAATGCATGTACTAGCTTATTGTGCCATGATTTCTTGATATCTTCCAGCAACTTCTTGATTATGTTTACCAAACTTTTATTTGAGGATTCTGCCAAACCATTATCTTGAGGGTAATAAGCTGTAGAATGACCCAATATAATCTGATATTTATGACAGAATTCCACCACATTTTTAGATCCAAATGCAACAACATTGTTAGTTATGATTTTTTTAGGACAATCAAATCTAGACAGCATATGGTTTTCAAGGAATGAAATGATGACTGAATCTGTGGCATTCCTAGATGGGATGACTTCTATCCACTTAGTAAAATAGTCTATTGCTGTGAGAATCCATCTATGTTGGGCAGATGAGGCAAGATGGATTTCCCCAATGAAGTCTAGACCCCACTGCTGAAAAGGATATTCAACAGTGATTGGTTGTAGATGTAAGGGAAACAACTTTCTTTTGCCTTCAAAAATTTGGCATTTGTGACAGGCAGTAATCATTTTGTGGACATCTTGAAAGAGAGTGGGCCAGTAATAGCCAGCTCTGAGGATTTTGTTAGCAGTTGACTTCTAGTAGAGGTGGCCCCCACATTCTCCTTCATGAAACTCATGCTTGATCTTATCTGCATCATTCTCAGGCAAACATTTAAGCAATAATCCAATATCATTTTTCCAATATAAAAATTTATCCAAAATGCAGTAATTTACAACTTTCAATTTTAAGAATCTTGCTTTTGTTTTGGACAAACCAGGAGGGGCATTGAGATTGAGAAAAACATATAAAATATCAGCATACCAAGATGAATTCAGAAAATGATCTTCAATAATTGGAGTTGTCAACTTCTCCTGTTCATCTAATGCATTAAACATGTTTATATTAAGAGCTTGAAAGTTGGATTCCGCCATAAGTTTTGCTAGACCTTGACCTTTGATGAGCTTAGTGGGTTTGATTTCTAAGTCATATTCTAAAATTACAACAATCCACTTTCCTCTTTTGCCATCTGGATCTTGGGTCAATATGTCTTTTACAACTGAATGAGGCACAAATGCTATAATGTGGGAATGTAAAATGTAAACTCTGAAGTCTTTTAAGGCTTTGACCAAGGCATAGACTTGTTTTTCCATTATATTGTACTTCAGAGGTGAATCTCTTAATGCCTTGCTGAAAAATGAAATTGGTTGCTCTTGTCCCTTCAAGTTTTTCTGTAATAGGACAGCAACTACTATGTGTTTTGATGCAAATGAAAAAATGAAGAAATATTTTGTAAAATCAGGACTAATGAGAACTAGTGTTTTGGTAAGTGCTTGTTTTACCAGCGCAAGTTATTTCATTGCTTCTAAGGTCCATTTAACTCCTTCTTCTCTCTTAAGCATGTTTGTAATGTTTCTAAGGAGTTTAGCTAAATTGGATATGAACCTTCTCAAGAAATTAATCTTCCCAATGAAAGATTGAAGTTCCTTGATGTTTTTGGGATGGTTGATTTGCAATATACCATCAATCCTCTTTGGGTCTATCCTTATTCTGTCTTCAGATATAATATGTCCAAGAAGTTTACCTTCTTGGAGACCAAACAATGTTTTCTTTGGATTTAAGGACAACCCATATTTTCTGCATTTCTCAAAGACTTTTCTCAAATGTATAAGGTGTTCTTCATCTGTTTTAGAATAGAAAGTGATGTCATCTAAGTAAATCACTATGAAGTGACCTATTTCCTCTAAGAATGCTATATCCATGGCTCTCTGAAATGTGGCACCAGCATTCATTAAACCAAATGGCATTTTCAAATACATGAAAGTACTCCAAGGAGTAGTAAAGACTGTTTTAATTTGATCATCAGGATGTACCAATATTTGATTGTAACCTGAGAAGCCATCTAGCAAAGAAATTCTTTTAGAACCAACTACTCTTTGTAAGATATGATCCATTTTGGGCAAGGGGTAGTTGTCCTTTAATGAGGCTTTGTTTAAGTTTCTAAAGTCAATGAAAAGCCTTATTTCTCCTGATTTCTTCCTAACTGATACAAGATTAGATATCCAGTCTATATATCTAACAGGGACTATAATTCCAGCATTATACATTTTTCTAATTTCTTTTTCTACCAAAGGTAATTGAACATGGTTGATTCTTTGCAATTTTTGTTTAAAGGCTTATGGTTTTCTTTGAGGGGTATCCTATGCTGGATTATTTCTGTATCATATGATTTCAAACCTTCATAACTCCATCCAAATACATCAAAAAATTCTTTAAACAACTCAAGGTATTTCAATTTAATGTGAGTTGGCAGTGTCTTGGATAATTTGATCATTTTGGGCTTTTCTTCACTGCCTATGTTGCATTCTTCCACTTTAGATTCAATTGGTTCCAGTCTTGGCTTTTTGGAAACATCATTCAAATCAAACAATTCTTCTAATGGGACTAGTCCTTTTGGCAAGCTTTGATCTTTAGATTGCAGCACTTCTAAACCTTCATTTTCTAAATCTGTGTTTTTTTCTGTTGTATGTTTGGGTTTATGAGTTAAAAAATTTGTTTCAGCAATCTCAGGAGGATTTTCTTCTTCAAAAAGTGGATTTTCTTCAGTAGGACAGTCTTGTTCATAATCTGAATCTAAGTTTGGTATTTCAAATTCATTTTTGGACTATAGGAAGTCTTCTATTTGTTTATCTTCATCAAAAACTTGCCAGTATTTTTCATTATCTGGGACAGTTGGTTTATATTTGACTTGGGTGGTGCATTGCTTGGTTTCATAAGGTGTTAGACAAGTTCTAGCAGCAAAGAATAATCCGTTACCAAGAATGTTTTGATTCCTTGGGACAAAGGTAAGTTGGAATTCAGCAAAGGTTTTCAACAAGTCCATGGCATTATCTCTATAGGCTCTAAGTCTGGGATGTTTAACAGTATATTCCCCATTTACTTGTCTAGTTATCAATTATGAATCCCCATGAACTTTTATTCTTTTGGCCCCTAATTTCTTCAATAAATGCAGGCCTAAAAGAAGAGCTTTATACGCTGCTCTGTTGTTTGTACATTGGAACTTTAATATATAGGAATGAACCTCAGCATGATTTTTTTCAGTGTTATGCACCCATATGCCTGCTCCTGCACCAGTTTTAGAATAATACCCATCAAAACTCATATTCCAAAGATGACTGTTTTTAGAATTATCATCAATTTCCTCTCTGTCTTGTTTATTACAACTATTACTGCGTTGTTCTTGTAGGTCTATATCATGTTGAATTTTGTTTTGTTCCTCAATATTTCCAATGTTTTGAGAATTTTTTCTTTGATTTCCATGATTGGTACTATGTTTATGACTGTTTTGATGCTCAAGATCTGAGATTTGTTTACTATGATTTTCTGAATTAGCAAACTGTTTTTTAGTTTTTTCCTTATTTTCCTCTTCATCTATGGATGCCACTATGTTTAGGGATGGAGTGGCTACTAGCTTGGTTGATGTTTCATTGACTAACTCTTGCTCATTAAGAATATCATCATTATAAAGAATGAATGAGTCAATGTTAGTGTGTATAGAATAGAGAGGGGAGTTTTTTGGTCTTTCTTGACTACTCACCATATATTTCATGTGTGTTTCCCTATAGAGTCTTCTAGGTTGACTGAAAGCAGGGATGGTGGCATAAGTCATATCCATGTACATAGTACCTTGCAACTTAGCACCCCATGATCTTGAAAGAAGCATGCCATATTTGGGGGGCACATCAGCCACTACCACATCCATTACTAGGCATTTGGCTGGGATCTGGGTCAAGTTTACATAAATATCTTTGATCAGGCCTAAGCATTTTACTCTACTGGAGTCAAAAGAATAGAAATCTTTGTAAGGTCTGGTTATCTCAAGGCCTAATCTCTCCATGATTACTTTGGGCATGAGGTTGTCTGAAGCCCCTGAATCATGCATAGCATTGTGCAAAATCTTATCATGGATATTCAAACTGACATAGAATGGAGGGGTAGTTCCTTCTTGAAATTTTCCTTCAATCTTTGGACCAAACAGAAGCTCAAGTGTATCATCATTTAAGTTAACAATGTCATGAACATATTCTACGTTCAAGGCTTTCAAAACTTGACCTCTATATACATTTTGAGTGACTAACTTAGTGAGTGAGACAGAGATTTTGACTTTAACAATTTCGTTCTCTAGACTAAAGGGAATTTGATTTTTCAAAATGTTTGATTTAGCCTTGTTAGTCACTTCTTTATCAACAAAATCAGATTGCTTATTTCTACTATTTACATGACTTAAAATGGTTTTTTCAAGAGCATTAGTTGAAGTGCTAGTGCTGCTAGGGTCACCACTTTGTTTTTCATTGATTTGTGTGTTTTTTCCCTTGTTTGGATCAAAACTTTCAGCCACTGTTTTATGGTTTTCTGTTGTGTTTTTGGAAGTATTTACTGGGTTTTTTTTGGCTGAATTATCAGAGGTTTTCTTCTTGGGAGTTTCTTGATTCTTTTTACTTCTTAGGTCATATTTTTTAGGTGATACTATGATGGAATTTTCAAAGTCTGGTTCATAGTATTTAGTTTATGGTCTTCTATCATCATAGGGTGTATATAGACCTTGTTTTCTTTCATAAATGAAATTAGAATCCTCATTTCTTACTCCCAACATGTTTATGTGCTCATCCTCTGTTTGTTCATTTGTTTCTTCATCCTCATTGACATAATTTTCTTGAAACAGAGGTCTGATCTCTTGATCAACATCTCTTTGTCTATTCTGAGGTTGATTTCTTCTAAAGTTCTGATTCTGGTTTTGGGGTTGGTTTCTATTTTGAGGAGGTGGTTGGTTTTCTTTGGATTGAGCTCTCTCATATATGCTCATCCTCTCCATCATATTTTCCATCTTTATTTCCAATTTTGAATCAGATGTGGAAGGTGCAGCTTCATCCTTATAAGATACCCTCTTCTTAGCCTTCATTCTAGCTCTCTTTTCAATCAGATTTGCTTCTACACCTAGGGCTCCCATTTGCATATCTTCTAAAGTTAAGGGTCCCTTTCTCTTAGATGATAGGCCATTTCAAGATCAAATCCTTCAGGGAACTTGGCCAAAGCTGAGCCTTGTGGAGGTTTTAACTCTGGGGGCAATGCATTATAAACACTATTAAATCTAGTGTAATAATTTTGAACACTTTCCCCAGGATTTCTCTTGAGGTTGTTGTAATCTGAAAGTATTTTGAGAGGTTCTTCCTCATTTCCCATTTGTTTATGAACGTTTGATGTAAAAAAGGGAGATCATTTATACTATCAGGAGTTAAACCATTAAACCATTTCTTGGCCTCTCCTCCTAAACTTTGGGCAAAGATTCTCATCTTAATGGTCTCATATTCTATTTCCATATAATCAAAGACATCATTTACCTTGTCTACATGTTGTTGAGGAGTAATGGGTTCACTTTCGATGAAATGGGGAATTTTGGACTGATAGTCCTGAGGCAAATTGACTAAGGGTAAAGGAAGGACTAGAGGAGTATACCATGTTGCCATGATAGGAAGTTGTGGGATAAATGGGGGGTTTACAAGTGGAGAGTTTATGAAAGGAGGGGGAGGATGGAATGGAGTAGTTTGAATAGTGGGTGTATGGATAACAGAAGTACTTGTACCAACAAGAGACTGTTGAGCAGATCTAGGATGAAAGAAACCAAAGTTATGAATGAAATGAAGGTTAGGTGGAGTGGTTTCTCTACTACCAATATGTTCACCACTGTGTTGGGGTGAGTGTGGAGACTCAAAGTTTAACTGATCTATATCATCAAGTGACCTAGTTTTGAATGGATGTATTAAGTCAACTTGTGCATCTTGCAGAGTTGAGAGACTATGAATTGGTCTGAAAACAGTTGAAGTTTTGGATTTAGGAGATTTCCTAAGGATACTTTCTGGATTATCAACTATCTCAAGAGAATTTCGGTCAGGATAGGCTCTAGTATAAATTCTTCTAGAAGCCACTATGTAGTTTTTTTAGACCCAATAAGGAGAAAAGTTCAGCCAAATGTGACAGTCTTTTAAGAGGCTAACTAATAATTTTCAAAGAAAACTCAATTCTCAGAGTCTTCTTAACTGGGTCAAAATGATGTTAGAAAGATAAAAGGGTTTCCCAGTGGAGTCTTTAGGAAAAACCAAAGGGGTCAGCAGGCCTACTGAATACCAATGGAGTCACCAGGTGAAGGATTTTTACTTGTTTTCAAGGTTTGGTTGTTGTTCATCATCAACAATCAATAATAACCAGTCTTGGTGACACTTGTTTCATTTTAAAAATAGGGGTTCTTTGAGTTGTGAAGTTATCTATTGCTCAATATTGTTTCTCCCTAATATGGTCGCCACTATGTTAGGGTCTCTGTAATTTGCAAGATTGGCAAGAACAAACACTGTAGAGCCTACATAAAAACCACTTTGGAATCCTAGGATCTAGCCCTCTTGGATTCAGAGAGGGATCTCTCTATATAAGTGTTTTCAAAGATATTTCTTCAAGGATTAGTTTATGATATTAGGCTAGTTATAAGGCACAAGGGTTTTGTTTGGTTTTGGTTGGGATGGATATCTTCAAAATGAAGGAATTTTTTTGAAGGGTAAAGGTGTGAGTAGGTTGGCAGAATGGTTCAGTTGATAGGATAGGTATGAAACAATATCAATCCATTGGGCTATGGAGTCACAAAAGGATTTAATTGGACAACAAGTTCCAAGAATGGTCTATGGGGCAAGTCATTTATATCAAAGGATATTTTTAGATTGAGTTATGGTATGAAACATCAAAAGTGAGTGAAAGAAGCAAACATATAAGAAAAACAAAAGACAACTTAAGATCAGGTAAGAACTTTGAATCTAGTCTGCTTTTAGCATACTCTCAAGAGAAAACAAATAATAGCCTAAGATCAAGTGAAGATTTTTAACTTAGCTTGATTTCAGCATATTCTCAAGGAAAACATTCAAGATAAACATAAAAAGTAGCCTAAGATCAGGTAAGAAATTTGAATTTGGTCTGCTTTTGACATACTCTTAGGGAAACTTTCAAAGACAATATCCCAAGTTATACTCAGGAAACATGGGCTCACCAACACTTCATTGGTTCTACTCTATTGAATTATCTTGAAAAAACACCATTAGAAGAAAACATAAAGATAAAGATTTATCAGTGAGATTTAGGGTACTTTAGAGTAAATTCTAATCTATATTTGTTGTTATTTATCAAAGAATAGTGGACAGTATGAAAACATAATTAAAATGAAAATTACAGTAAGAAACACATCACTATTGACATAGACTAGGATCCCATAAATCAGGCTTGTATATTTAATGTTCAAACCAGTTACAATATTCAAGTCCAGTAGGTATTTACAGCTTCGAACTTCTCATCTCAGCCTATCTTTCTTCAATTACAAAACAGAGCTTCAACAGCCTCAATAACTATTTACACTTGATAGGTATTCAAAACCCAACCCCTTACAATGTGCTCCTCTTGGAGTTTTTATAGAAGAATGAGGAGGTGGAGTGTAAGAAGGGTTCATTCGTTCAATTAATGAAGAGTAAGTGCTTCTCGGCCTTTGGGGGGCCTAAGGGAGAATATATCAGATGTTTTAACTCTTCTTTAATTAATTTACATTAACTTTTATCTACTTCAGTCACTTTTGTTGACCTTTGAGGCTTTTGTTAGGCTGACAATAACTTCTGAGCTGTCTTTAGCAAATATCTCTAACTGTGCACTAACTTTATATTCCTTTGAGGCAAATAAGAGGGCAGGTGGCATTTTTGAGGATTAATTGCCTCACTGATGTGGCATTTGGAGGCTTTCTTTGTTGATCTGTCTACTTTTGTGGCTTTAAACATTGATTTGCCTTTAACTTGTGCTTTAAGGCCTTATAATCATCTTCGAGATTTTTGTCTTTTTCTGACTGTTTTAACCATTTAAACTAACTTTATCTTCAAACTGTACTTTATCCCTTTAAACTGTGGGATTAAGTATTTTGATCTTCAACTTTGTGCTTTGATCCTTTATGTTTAATTCCTGATACTCTTTACTGATCTTTATTAACTTCATTTGTTCGCTGACAGGCGCTTTCTTTGTGTGCTGGAGGGTTTTCGCTGAGTAAACCAATGCTCATGAAACACTAGAAAAAACATGAAATTTGACCCCTTTTTGTCCTTCTTGCTTTTAATTCAGCCACAGAGAATCGTCATCCTCGGCCTCGTCCCTTGATTGGACTGTGAGACAAGTATATACTATGAAACCGCCATAAAACCTGCAACAAAAGACAAATTATTATAAAATCCTGCGTTATGTGGATAAAACTACTTTGGAGGGCTTGGCGAAGGCGGAGGAGCAATGCAGAGGAGGTGAAATGCAGGCAAAGGAGGTTCTGTGGAGAAAACCTGCGAAAACAAGGTTTAACTTGAATATGAGAGTGAAAACGAGAAAAGTGGTTTTGGAAATACTACTGACGGTTTTCGCGTTGCAGATGGGTGGTAAGTGGTTTATCATGAAACGAACGCGATATTGTTTATTGTGTGACACGCGTCCTCCAAAAACCACTAATTTCATGTTCAAGTTGCGCGATCGAGGGGTTTGGTGATTGGAATGCATCAGCCGTCCGATCTGCAGGGATGCAGATCGACGGCGGGGGAGGGAGCTCGAAAACTTGAAGTTGACTGGTGGATAGGTCGGTGGAGGATAGGTGTCGAAAGGGGATTGGGGGATGTATTACATGGTGGACGGTGGGGCCGGTAGGTGACATCAGCTATTTTTTCGTGGGGTGACATCTCAACGGGTAGGATTAGAGATGCGGGTTTTAACGAGGGCCGTTGGATCAAATGAATCAACGGTGGGGATTAGTTGTAGGGGTGAAAAGGTAAGGGATGGTCCAAAGGATGGAGGGTGATTTAGCACCGTTGGATCGGATAGATCTACGGTTAGGATTGATGCAGGAGTTTAACAAGCATGGTGGGGAAAATACAAAGGGAAGGGGCTTAAAGAATGGGGAAGGAAAGGGTTTGGTGGAGGAGTATGAGACTTGAGGCGGGGTATAAAGAGAAAGGGAAAAAGGGCTAGGTCGAAAGGCGAGGAAAAGTGGGGAGGCAGGGAAAAATAGAGTGAGGGAAACCTTTGATCTTGGCAGATCAATGGTGCCAATTGCATCGAATGTGGAAACATCGGTGGAGGAAAAGGCAAGGGTAATGAAGAAAAAATGTGAATTGCTGATGCGATGGGGGCTAGAGCTTGGTGCTGGGGCATGGTCCCGTGGGGGAGCAAGGGACCGAGGGTGGAGAAAAAAGGGGCTAGGAATCAACGCGGAGAGCTAAGCGCTTGGCCGTCCGATCAAACTGTTGATATTGTAACAAGATGATGAGCTTAGTGGAAAGAAGTCGCCTTCACTAAGTGGGCCCGCAGGCTATTTTTGGCGCAAAGTCTATTTTTAGACTATGTTTATTTTTAGACATATGGATCATGTTCTATGAGTTGTAGGATGCTATTTGTGGATGGTTGGTCAAGTCGGGAAAAATAGATGGACTTCTATTTTTAGACATACTAGGCAGAATCTATTTTTAGATTGCCAGTCTAAAAATAGATATGTCAAATATTATTAGCTCTTAATAATATTTGGACTATAAACATTATCTTATTCTCTTGGAGCACTTCAGTTAAGTGCACAGATGTGGCACAGGAGCTGACAGAAGGAATTACGCTATTCCTAAGGGTTAAGTGGAGCTATTGCATGGATACTTCAGTTAGAACTCATGTGACAGAGTTTGGTGGAGTTGATTGAGGAGTTAATGGAGTTGTGTTCAATTTAACTAATCTAAACATAGTTGAGCTAGTTGTATTTAGTCTAATTGATTAATACACTAGTGAAGAGTGGTGTGAATTAATTATTAATTAATTCACTAATTATAAACTCATTAATAAACTAAATAATACATCAGTTAACTTCATTGCATGGACAGTTTCAGTGGAGACCAGTGAAGAGATAGGTGAAAGAGCAGGTTAACTATCAGTTGTGACTATACTGTTGCATATTTGCAACAACTAGTGATTGGAGAAGCCAATGAGGATTGCACAGTACAAGCTAGGTGGTTTGAAGTTATTTATGAGCCATTCTTCAGTAGAGATTGGAGCAATAGAGGCTGGCTATCAGGTTGCAGAGATTGGAGCATGTGTTTTGCTAGATCTAGCTTGATTAGTGTGTAGCAATTCGAGGTTGTGCTGAGAAATTGTGAGGAGCTTTGTAAAATGATTGTTACATGATATCTATGACATATAATATACAGATATTTGGGGGTTTTCAGCTTTAAGCTTTCCCATGAAATACTGTGTTCATCTGTGTGATTGTTTATGGTTTTAATGTGCGCATGCGATTTTTTTTTATTTCCGCAATTAATGATCAATGGTAGAAGAGATTCTGTATTGTGCATGAAGTTAAAATAGTGTGTGATTAGGAGAATATCGGTGAATAATATATCTATTATTTAAATTTATACATGGTATCAGAGCGATATTGATCATTGAAGCAATTGCAAAACATTGAAGCGGTTGAGTTTTGAGCTGGTGGAATTCAAATTTGTAGTAGTGCTCTTGGTGTCGAAGTTGAGATGTCTTTCAACGGATTGCGATTGGAGTATGCCCTTGAGGGCAGCTCGAATTATATTGCATGGAAGGATAGGATGGAGGTGGTGCTAGATGACAATGGGTTGAAGGATTTCATAGATGTAGAAATTCCAAAACCTACTTCTAGTGATGTTGCCGTACTTAATGCATGGCAAAAGAAGACAGCAAAGTGTCGAAGGATTTTGTTGGAAGGTGTGAAGGATCACATAGTGTCCAGCCTTCATGGTAAAGATTCTCAATTCTTGATGTGGAAAGCTTTGACAGATTTATTTCAAAGCAAGAGTGACCAGAGGAAGTTAGCGCTTAAGGATAAACTCAGGGACATAAAAATGGAGAAAGGCGACAATATGCCCAAATACCTCATGAAGTTCATCCAATGCAGGGATGAGCTGGGAAGTGTGGGGGTTACTGTTGATGACAAGGACTTGGTGAGCTTGTCTCTCCTTGGGCTTCTGAATAGTTGGCATTTCTTTCAGGACTCTGTCAATGGTCAGGAGAAATTGCCAGGATGGGAGCGACTTTGGTCGGATCTTGTGCAAGAGGAGATAAGGCGAAGTACCAGGGACGGATCTTCATCAAAGAACTCAGATGAAGAAAATTGCGCTTTGGCTACCAAAGAAAGGAAGGGGAAGAGCAAGAAGAATGCTTCTCAATCCAGAGCGAAAGGAAAGAAGCAAGACATGTCCAAGGTGAAGTGCTTTCACTGTCACCAACACGGACATTATGCCACTAATTGTCCACAGAAGAAGAAAAATAAGAAGGCTGCTGGATCTGCGCAGTGGAGATTTATAGCCTCACGAGTTTAGTAGTTTTCAGATGCATGCTTGGTCTCAAGTGGGATGGGTTCAGTGTGGTTTCTTGATAGTGGTGTGTCTTTTCACATGACAGGAGATCGAGATTTGTTTACTGATCTGGATGAGAAAGATCTTGGAGTGCACATCGAAATGGGCGATGATGGTAGATACAGTGCGACCGGTATCGATACCATTTCCTTTGAGAGGGAGTCTGGTAAAACCTTCATATTGAAGGAAGTGATGCATGTTCCAGGATTGAAGGAGAATCTTATCTCTGTGGCAATGTTAGAAGACAAGGGATATGATGTTGTCTTTAGCAAGGGAAAGGCTTTCCTGCGCAGTAAGGCAACTGGTGAGACCCGGAGGATAGGGGTTCGAGTTAAGAACCTTTATCAATTGCAGGTAGATGGCTGCGCAGCAATGGCAGGCAAGGCAGAAGGAGTGGTGAGCCGGGATGATGGCGAGTTGTGGCACCGAAGATTGGGCCACCTTCACCATGGAGCTTTGAAGATAATGCAACAGATTTCTACTGGGCTTCCTAAGGGTACTCTTGCGCAGTCAGATCAGTGCAAGGGATGTACCTTGGGAAAATTTGTGAAAGCCACCTTTCACGAGAAGGATAGTCGCGCCATGACGATCCTTGAGAGAATTCACACAGACGTGTGTGGACCTTTCTCAGTAGCTTCGACAGCAAAGCACATGTATTATGTGATATTTGTCGATGATTTTTCTAGCAGGCCGGATCTTCTTCATGTGCAAGAAGAGTGAGACATACTCAAAGTTCGTGGAAAGTTCAAGGCACCGGTTGAAAGATTCCCTAAAGGTGGTGTGAAGGCTCTTAGCAGCTTACAATTGTAGTGAATTCATCTTTGGCGAATTCAAGGACTTTTGCAGCGCAGAAGGAATTCGGAGAGAGCTCATAGCACCTCACAACCCACAGTAGAACGGGTTTGCTGAGCAGAAGAACAGAATGATCGTGGGTGCTGCACGGGCGATGTTGCATGATCAGGGCCTACCCATTCACTTGTGGGCGGAGGCATGCAATACTGCAGTATATGTGCAGAACCGTTGTCCTCACAAGATACTTGGCATGAGTACACCCGAGGAGGCGTTTTCTGGTAAGAAGCCTGATATTTCCCATTTGAGGATTTTTGTTTCACCTGTTTACATTCAGGTGAAGAAGGATGCCAGGAAGAAGCTAGAGCCGACAGTAGAGGCTGGGATATTTTTGGGGTACAATGATATGCCCCACAACTATCATGTGTATTTTCCAAACATTCGCAAGACTATTGTGCGACGGGATATCAAATTTCAGGAGGAGAAAGCCATGAACTGTTCTCTTGAGAGGGAGCTACACTTGCATGCAGATGAGGAGCTATTAGTTCCTAAGGATGAGTCTCAGGATGTGGATCAGCCACAAGATGAGGTTCATGGAGTGGAAGAGACCACTCATGCAGCGCCAACCATCAGAGGGCGGAAGCGCACTACAGAAGCTGAGCGACTGGCTCAAGATGCAGAGAAGGTTGTAGGAGCACCTACATCACAGCGCAGACAGAGACAGTCACCTGACCGGTATACTGGATACATGGCTCTTATGAGCAAGTATCGTGACAAAGCCATCCTCTTTCGAGGAAGTTGTGGAGGATCCCGCATGGGTAGATGCCATGGTGGAAGAGTATGATTCGATTGTCAGAAACAGTGCATGGAAGATTGTCCTGAGACCGGAAGGGAAATTAGTGGTGGGTTCGAGATGGATCTACAAAGTAAAGCAAGTAGCTGATGGGAGTGTGGAGAAGCACAAGGCAAGATTTTTTGTCCGAGGCTTCTCACAGATAGAGGGGATCGATTATGAGGAAACCTTTACACCTGTCGCAAGGTATTCTTCCATACGAACGATTCTTGCTCTCTCAGCGCAGATGGGGTGGCACATTCATCAGATGGATGTGAAGACTGCGTTCCTCAACGGATTCATTGAGGAGGAGGTGTACATAGAGCAGCCCAAAGGTTTCAAGATCTTTGGCAGCGAGTCGCATGTGTGCAGGCTCAAGAGAGCGTTGTATGGGTTGAAACAAGCACCTCGTGCTTGGTACACACGGATAGACAGTTATTTCACTGGACTTGGATTCTTCAAGAGTGAGGGGGATCCGAACCTATACCAGATTGTGGTGGAGGGTAAGTTGCTGATCATTGTACTTTATGTAGATGATTTGATTTTGACAGGTGATGAGTTGTTGATACTTTCATGCAAGGAGGATCTTGCAAGAGAGTTTGAAATGAAGGAATTGGGCCTCCTTCATTATTTCCTGGGATTGGAAATTTGGCAGCGCAGTGATGGACTGTTTGTTTCTCAGGGTAAGTATGCCCGGGAGATACTAGAGAATTTCAACATGCATGGCTGCAAGCCTATCGATACTCCTCTTCCTGGTGGTTGGAGGAAAGAGGATGTTGCATCGATAGAGGTAGTGGATGCCACTGTTTACCGACAGTTGGTGGGGTCGCTCATGTATCTGGTCAATACACGACCCGACATATGCTACGCAGTTAACCAACTTTCACAAGCTATGGTTAAGCCTACCAAGCTCTTTTGGAAGGTGGGGAAGCATGTATTGAGATATCTTAGAGGCACATTGGGATATGGATTATGGCATGAGGAGCCTGATGAGGTGAAGCATGTGGCTTCAAGGATGCAAATTGGGTAGGGAGCCCAACTATAAAGAGCACATCTAGGATTTTTGTATTGGGTCGACAATGCTGTCTTTACACAAACAGAAGCAAGGAAGCAGAGATCTGTGGCACTCAGTTCAGCAGAGGCCGAGTATATGGCAGCGAGTTTGGCTGCATGCGAGGCTATATGGATGAGGAAGATCCTGGTTGGGTTGTTCGGTTCACACTTAGAGCCTACCGTGATTTATTGTGATAATCGCAGTTGCATTAAACTCTCGCTAATCCATTATTTCATGATATATCTAAACACATTGACATCCAGTATCATCATATCAGAGATTGTGTGCAACGGAAGATCATGTTACTTTCATACATTCCCACGAAGGATCAGGATGTTGATATCTTGACGAAGGCGCTCAATAGGAGAAAATTCGAATACCACAGGGGTAGGATCGGGGTGGCAGATAATCTCTATCTTGTTGAGAGGGAGTGTTGAGATTGCAACAAGATGATGAACTTAGTGAAAAGAGTCGCCTTCACTAAGTGGGCCCGTAGGCTATTTTTTGCGCAAAGTCTATTTTTAGACATATGTCTATTTTTAGACATATGGATCATGTTCTATGATTTGGTGTGATGCTATTTGTGGATGGTTGGTCAAGTCGGGTGCAAACAGATGGGACTTATTTTTAGGGACATATTTATGGACCATTTTAGACGTCAATCTAAAAATAGATATGTCGAATATTATTAGCTCTTAACAATACCTGACTATAAACATTATTCCATTCTCTTTGGGAGTACCAGTTATGCCGTATGTGGCACAGAGATGACAAGGAATTACGCTATTCCCGAGGGTTTAATGGAGCTATTGCATGGAGGACTCAGTTAGAACTCGTTGCAATGCAACCTGTATGATTGAGGAAGTTAATGGAGTTGTGTTCAGTTTAACTAATCTAAACATTGTTGAGCTAGTTGTATCTAGTCTAACTGATTGATACACTAGTGAGAGTGGTGTGAATTAATTATTAATCAATTCACTAATTATAAACTCATTAATCAACTAAATAATACAACAGTTAACTTCAGTGCATGGACAGTTTTAGTGGAGACCAGTGGAGAGATAGGTGAAAGAGCAGTGTGACTATATTGTTGCATGATTTGCAACAACCAGTGATTGGAGAAGCCAATGAGGATTGCGCAGTACAAGCCAGGTGGTTCAAAGTTATTTATGAGCCATTCTTCAGCATTGATTACGCAATAGAGGCTGGCTATCAGGTGGCAAAGATTGGAGCATGTGTTTTGCTAGATCTAGCTTGATTAGTGTGTAGCAATTCGAGGTTGTGCTGAGAGCTTGTGAGGAGATTTGTACAATGATTGTTACATGATCTCTTTGACATATAATATACAAATAGTTGGGGGTTTTCAGCTTTAAGCTTTCCCATGAAATACCGTGTTCATATGTGTGATTTTTTATGGTTTTAATGTGCGCATGCGATTGTTTTTTATTTCCGCAATTAATGATCAATGGTAGAAGAGATTCTGTATTGTGCATGAAGTTAGAATAGTGTGTGATCAGGAGAATCTTGGTGAATAATATATCTGTTATTCAAATTTCTACACAAACCCAATCGACGGTTGCGATCGCATTAGGAGATCGGTCCATCAGAGGAAAAAGGTGCGGGAAAATAAAAATTGAGAATGTCGATGGCGATCGCTGATTTGATGGGATCACATCGGCGGTATTTATATCGGCGGATCGCATCGAGAGAAAGTATTTTGCAACGAAAGAAGGTTGCGGGGAAAGGGAAAAGGCTGATGCCGATGGGCTTTAGTGCTCTGGTCACAGGCCTGGTTTTATTGCAAAAAATAGGGGCTCGGGTTTAAGCGAAAAGGGCTTAAAGCCAAAAGGAGAGGAAAAAGGGTTTATCAAAGGTTTTTATGTGTTTTTGTGGGTTTTTTAGTGTTCCAATAGGAAAAGAGGGGTCTTTTAAATCATAAAAAAAAGGGTTTTTATAGGTTTAAAAGGGATTTTCGATGAAATGGATGGTGAAAGTGGATTTTTTCAAAGGAAATGGAGGATAGAAGAAAGGAAAATTAGGGATATATAAAAGGGGAAAAATGAGTGATATGAGGGGATTTTGGAGGAAATTATGAAGGTAAAAAGATGGAGAAAATGGCTGAAGACAGTCTCCTTTATACAACAGGGTTTCTTGAGGAATTTTTTTGAATGAAACAACAGTGAAATTTACACTTTGAGTTTTAGAAAGCATTAGAAGGCTTCAAGAATGAGTAATTTTCTATGAAAATAATATCTTGAAGGCTCAAAACTTGTTTTAGCCATCATTTTCTATGACAAAAATTTACTGATGGCTAACATAGGGCTACAAAAAATAAGATTCTCAGAGAAGGGTATTATTGGCCTACTATGTTTAAATATGTCTAAAAAAAGATTGCTGCCTACCATGAATGCTAGATTTTTGATGGTAGGAAGAAGCTTGTTCCTTTACCCTTGATGCCTATTTATGTTGAGGTGCCATTTCAGCGGTGGGGGCTAGATTTTATTGGTAAGATTCATCCATCATCTTCAAGTCAAAATCACTAGATTCTGAAAACAACTGATTATTTCACCAAGTGGATTGAACCAATCCAAAATAGGCAAGTGAATGATTCAATTATCATTTCATTTTTGGAAAATAATATATTGTTTAGGTTTGGCTGCCCTATGAATATCATCACTAATAATGCACAAGCATTCAAATCTAAGAAGCTGATCAGTTTTTGTCATCAATATCACATCACACTTGGGCATTCTACTACATATTATCCACAAGGTAATGGTATTGCTGAATCTTCTAACAAGAGCATTGTGAGGATGATTAAGAAGGTGTTACAGGAAAATAAGAAGTCATGGAATTTGAAGCTGAATTATGCTCTGTGGGCTAATAGAGTGTGCACAAAGAGATCGATTGGAACGTCACCTTATGAGTTGGTATATGGGACTGAAGCCATTTTTCCTACATCATTGGGAGTGCCTGTCATGAAGCTGCTGCAAGGATTAGAGGAGGAGCCAAATGCAATTCATAGGAGGATTAATCAGTTGATAGCCTTCCAAGAGAAAAGGGAGGAATTCTATAACATTAATCAGCAATCTCAAAACAGAATCAAGAAGACATTTGACAGGAAGGTCAAGGAGGAAAACTTTCAAATCCAAGATGTGGCTTTGAAATGGGAGGCCAGGATTGAAGAAAAGAGGAAACATGGGAGAATATTTGGAAAGGTCCATTCAGAGTAGCTGCATTTCATTGGGAACAACACTTACATTCTACAAGAGATGGATGGACAACCTTGTGCTGGAGGGTCTGTCAATGGCAGGTTTTTGAAGCACTATTCTTCTTAAATTCTGCTGATCATTCAGTCCATTGTATGTATTCCATTTTATATTTTTTTTTGCTAATAAAGACAAGTTGATCATCAAGCTTGAGCCCGAGGTGAAGGCCATTAGAGTTTGAAGGAAAGCTTGGAAAATTTCAGAGTTTTTTGTTTTCAAGAAGATGGATAGCAGCACTGGAACTACAGGTTCTTTGGTGTACCACATGGGCACACCATCCCAAGTGGAGCCACTGTTATCACTAAAAAAATGAAACATCATTTGACAAAGTCCTAGAGGTTCATGTGTCAAAGGTAGGGTCATAGAATTCATTTTTTATTACTTGGTTAAGGAAAATTTTAAAATTTTCTTATTATCTTATCCTAAATTCCAAAATTCAGCCTCATTCAAATCCTTTCATGTCACATCAGTCATTATTTTCTGACATTTTTCATTTCCCAAGTTTATAACACCGAAAGAGTCATTTTAGCCAAGAATACTTACTTTCGTAGTGAAATACACTGAGAAAATGCACTTCCTGCTAAAAAACTGCTAATACTTTCGTAGCGAAACTACCCAGAAATACACTAGGTACGCTTCAAAAGTAAGGATTCCTGTCTATATTGTCAAAACAACTACTAGGTGTCAGTAAATGATTGAAAGGGATAGGGTAGATGCCATTTAAGTCAGTTAGGGTTAAGATCAAGGTACAATGATCATGGCTGAAGTCATTATCACCATTTTAAGCATGTACAAGTCATCATTATCCCATGAGTTGTCATCGAGCTTCAAAATATTTCCAAATTGAGTCATTTGTAATTCTCTATTCCCTCTTTGCATGTTATTGAGCTTTGGAGAATTATTTCACTGGGCCCAAGCTGTGGCTGGTATTTTCAAAAGTTTGCAGTTATCACTGATCAAGCGAGGCAGAGAAGACATTAAAGTACCATGGCTGCAAAGAGGAAGACCAGCAAAGGTGGCCACTGTCTCATATATGAGCCATCAGACATGAATCTGATAAATGAAGACACAACAGCTGTAGAATTTTTTAGAAGAACAAGGTGTTTACATTTTTGTCAAATATTTCAAGGATGCCATGTACAGGTTTCTAAAGAATTTGCCCTAAATTTCAATGGAACAACTACAAAAGTGGGAATGTTGAATCTCACTATAACACCAGATACCATTGTAGCAACGACAAGGATTGCAAGAGGACAAGAAAGATGGTTCAAAGGTTACAAATTCAACATGGAGGAATGTAAAGAATTTATCAAGCCAAAAAATAGTGAGATTGACCTTACAAATGCCATTCCAAAGAGCTGCATGAAAGATAATTTTTCAAAGCTATTGCTTATCATTCATAAATATTTCACTTGTGAAGGGAGATATCATAAAGTTTATTCTTACTACTTCAAGCTTCTTCTACATTTTGTCGGTAGGATATCTCTTGATCTACCTTTCTATTTACAAAAAAGCTTAGCAAAAATGGTAGATAAATTTCAAGCTAAATCTGAAGGAAGTGAAACCTCACTTTTTCATCATGGTTTAATAAAATTGGTGGTTTTAGATGAATTACAAAGACTAGGCAGAGACTGGTCTTCTTTTCTGTTTGTTAGTGGTTTTGAAATGGATACCATTACCCTTAAAAGAACTCCTAAATCTAGAGGTATACCATCACCTTTAGTGGCAGAACAAAGTGAACAAGTAGGGGTAGAGAAAAGTGAACCAGTAATCATGGAAATAGAGTAGTTGCAGAAATTTGATACACCTACTATTTCACCTGCAAAACAAAAGTCAATAATGAGCAAACCTAAAAAGCAAGAGCCAACTGTGAGTAAGCATGGCAGCAAAAGGATTACAAGGAGCCAAACAGTGGCTAAAGGAAATTAAGAAGATATTCTACATGCTACTGATATTGAAGAGACTCCTATAGTCTAGGCTGCGGATATATTTGAGGGAGGAAAGAAGCTTAAGAAAAAAAAATTAGCAAATAAGTTAGAGTTTGAAGGTGAGGATGCAGGTTTTATGTTTCAGGCTAAGAAACCTATGAAAAGACATGCTAGAAAACTTTTGGAAAGCAGTAAAGACGTTCATCCAGCCACTGACATTGTCCAAACACCACAAAGCATTATTGACCTTTCATCACCCGTAGAAGAAGATCCAGTCATCAAGCAAAGGAAAGGAAAGGAGAAAATTATTGAAAAAACAGAGATTGAGGTCTTAAAGGAACAATTGAAGATAGCAAATCATGAAATAGCAGTCATGAAGAAAGAGGCAAGGAAGGATAATGTCCAAAAAGTGCAGTTTGAGAAGATGAAAGAGATTCGGAAAAATCAGGTTGACAATGTATCAAAGACCTCAGATAACACACAACAATCAATCAAATGGACTATGCCATTGAGGAAAGAGGTGAAGCATGTCAGAAGAATGAAACTGCACTTGAAATATACCAACAGAAAGTTGAAGGACCAAGTTAAAGACCTTCAAGAGTAGTTATAATTGATCCATGAGGAGCTGGAGAAGAATGGTTTAAAGATGACTGTAGCTGAGGAACCCGTTGTAGCTCCTAGAGACAGCCTAGAGTTGTGATAGACCAGTGCCTAGGACATCTTAGCATAGCAAGGAGCATATAATGTAGTGTAGGAAGTTGTCAGCTTTAGCTCACATGCTATCTCCTGTAAACAGGGAAATGAAATAGAATGGGACCAATCTCTCATAAACTAACACAGGAAAAAGGATACTGCAGAGGAAAAATGTAGGACTCTTAATACAAAAGCAACAGACAATTCAGAGACAGTTTACTGCAAAGCGGGTCGATTCAGAAATACTTCACAGACATAAATTATCAGAAGGTGTATGTGGTGAAAGAAATGTCAAGAAGATATTAGTTAGCACTGAGTTGATACCCAGATATACAATACCACCATGCATGGGCTTACCAATCTAAGAATCCATACATGATAATATCATTTTAAAAGCACCCTCCCAAAGCAACTAATATAGCAGAATCACGGTTCAGATGAGTAATGAAACAAAATATCATGCATGAGCCATATTTAAAGCGCTTGACTGATCTAAGTATGGGCATCAACTAGGATGAATCCTTACCAGAAATCAGTGAGCCACTCGCATTCCAAAACATGATACAGGAAAGATGGATGAGATGAAATGATATATTAAATAAAATATAAAAGAGAGTTACAGACTGTGAAATACCAAAGACCAGAATCCTCTTTGACAGATAGAACTCCTCCTCACTGAAACCCTATGGGCTCTGAGCCTTCATACAAGAGTTTTAAAAGTTGTATACAAAAAGCCTTTCACTGCATAATCTTCTGATAAAAATCTGGAACTCTTACAATGCGTTTCTTCATGGTTTTTATAGGAGAAACTAGAAACATAGTAAAAGAGGTAGGTGATGAACATTTAATTGTCTAATTTAATCAAAATGGAGGAAACAGTGTCTGCCCATACTACTGAATGACTATGCTGCGCTATTTGTACTCTGTGGCCTGCTAACTGAAATAAATGCACTGGGTAATAATTTCTCTGGGGACACGGTAAGGCAGTAAAATCACACAAATATCCGTCCTTGCCTGGGAAGAAAACTCTGTTGAAATAAAGCCTTGAGGACATTGTTTTCTGTGTATAGATCTTCTGAATGACGTGTAGGGTCTTCAATTTGGTACTCTGCTTCAAAAGGATAGGATAAGGCCCTCAAAATATTCAGCTACCTGCCTTTAATTCTCTGCTGAACACTGATAGTCTTCATCTGTCCCATTGATGTCTTCCTCTGTGAAGTCGGCGCCTTGAATGTCCCTGCAGGGTTTGACAAATTTGAACCCTGCCTCTTAAATTGGAGTCTTGTCGATTTGGCTTCTGGGGACTTTCTTCATAATTCTGTTCTGAAATGGGTCCTTTGATGTGTGTTCTATCACAGCAATTAAGACTGTGAATCATAATAGTTCTCCGTCGCTGCGCACCTGCAAAATCCGCAAGCTAGTTAAAGAAAACTATGCAAGGGAAGGTGAACACAGTGGGGATGATGGCAAGGTTAATGGAAACGGTCGTGTAAACTGTGAGATGGTGAAACAACGTAGGGTGGCATAAAAATGCAGCGTGATGATGACGGGTGAGCTGATGAACGTTTGGACGGCAAAAAATCTCGTGAAAAACCTTTGAATATGACCTTTGAATGCATATATTATGAGGGGTGAATGGATGTACGACGGAAAAAACGTGGAATGATGACACGGAATCCACGACGGGGTATGTAGATGATCTGCACCGTTCGATCTCCAGGTGAGATCGACGGTTAAAAACACATCAGAGGGCAATGAAATGGTGGGCCAAGAGTACGATGGGCTTGGACTAAACATCATGCAGCTTCGGGGTATGACGATCGTCAGATGGATACCTTCAGATCAGACGACTGACAGTGATATCGCTGCACGTCCTGGGTTGAAAAATAATGCGCGATGGAGAGCGGTTTTGAGGCCGTACGCTGGGACGTGTGGCGAGCGCTGAGTGGAATCGCTGGCTGAACGGGAATTACCGCCTACCGCCGAAAGGCAGTGCGATGAATACTGGGCAGTTTTTAAATAGTGGATGCGGGGCGAGGACCACCAGGCAGGAGAGATGCGGTACGTTGATCTATGGTTTGATTGGATGGCCCAGAATGCACCTGATATGCATTTGGTAAGCGCCTTTCGGCCTGACACGTGGTTACAACCTTTGGTCACGCGGAGGAAGAAAATAGAGGGGCCAGGGCCGATAGGGCTAAACCTTAAATATTCCAAATATGAAATTTATAGCCTTTGATAATGTATTTGGAGGCGAGAAATGGTAACGATAGACTTTGAGAATGGTTCTCCTAGGCTGCAAGGGGGAATTTGAAAGCTCTGAGCCAGATTTCCTATGAAATTTTGCAGGAAGCGGATTATGATCAACATTGGCTCCACCTGGGGACGGCATGTTCATCCCTGGACGTGTCGAGAACTCGCAGACCCTCTGATCATCATGTATGCAGACTCTGTTTTCCAGCACCTCCATTTTTCACTTTATAATCATCACAACACCAAAATTATTCAAACGAAAACAAAAAGGAAACTATCATACAATATAATACACTAGGCTGCCTTGGCCTGAGTTAGAACCGAAAGTAGGGCTTAAGGAATTGACCATTTACAGGGGCATCCAGCAAGTCACCCTGTAAATTCTCCAACCTGAAAGTATTATTGCCCCCTAGTTCCACAATTTTGAAAGGACCAAACCAGAGGGGGTCGAATTTGCCATGTTTACCCTTCTCGGCTCTCCATATATCCCATCTGAGCACCAAATCCCCAATCTGCAGCTTCCTGTTTTTTGCGTGCTAGTCAAAAATGTGTTTCATTTTCTCTTGATATTCTATTAACCTCTGATTCACTTGGCCCCATGTTTCTTCTAATTCCACCAATTAATTGATTCTCCTGATCATATTATCAGGTTCCTCTTGGCTTTCTTGCATGAAGCGGGCCACCGGTAAAGCCAGTTGTACAGGAAAAACTACTGCTCGTCCATATACCAATTCATAGGGAGATTTCCTAGTTTCTCTCTTGCTGGTGATTCTATTAGCCCATAGAGCAAATTTCAATTGGGAATCCCAATTCTTCTGATTTTCATTGATAGTCTTCTTCAAGGCCCTCACTAGAGTTTTATTTGAAGACTTTGCCAAGCCATTTCCTTGTGGATAGTAAGCTGTAGAGTGACTCAGTATGATATTATATTGCTGGCAGAAATTCATAAAATTTGTGGACTTGAAGGCCTGTGCATTATCAGTCACTATTCTAGCAGGACAGCCAAACCTGGATATGATGTTTTCTTCCAGGAACTTTATGATCACAGTATCTGTAGCATTCTTCGCAGGTATGGATTCCACCCATTTGGTGAAATAATCTGTGGCTGTTAGGATCCACTTATGTTGTCCACTCGATGGAGAATGTATTTCACCTATAAAATCAATACCCCATTGTTTGAATGGTTCATCTACGCGCACTAGAATCAGGGGAAATGGTGCAGATTTCTGTCTCTCAGCAAATTTCTGACATTTATCACATGCTCTTACCCTGGTAAAAACATCCTCAAAAAGCTTTGGCCAATAGAAGCCAGCTTTCAGAATTTTATGAGCTGTGGCTCTCCAGCTGTAATGGCCTCCACAGATCCCTTCATGGAATTCTGTTATAATACTCTCTACTTCATTTTCTGTGAGACACAGGAGTAAAATACCTGAGGGATCTCGCCAGTATAGCCGACTATTGGCGACTATGTACTTCTGTGATTTCAATCTCAGAGCTCTGTATTTAGTTTTGTCACAACTTGGAGGGCAGCTAAGTGTAAGGAGATATTCTACTATCTCTTTGTACCACTGACTGGTGAGGTACTTTAGCTGTGTTTCTAGAGTAGCTACTCCAATTCCATGTCGTTCTTCTTTCTCCTCAGATTCCTCACCTGCTAAAATGGACAAATTTATGCCCAAGGCTTGATAGTTTGATTCAGATAGTATTTTGGCAAGACCTTGTCCTTTAATCAGCTTAGTTGGGCGGATGTCTAAGTCATACTCCTGTATTTTGGCAATCCACCTACCCCTTTTTCCTTCACTGTCTCCCTGAATAAGAATATCTTTTACAGTAGCTGCAGGCATAAATGCAGTGATGTGGGACTGTAAGATATATACACGGAATGCTTTGAGGGATTTCACTAGGGCGTATTCTTGCTTTTCCAATATGTTATATTTCAATTCTGCATCACGGAGCACCTGACTGAAAAAGGCAATAAGCTGCTCATACCCTTCCTCATTTTTCTACAATAAAACTCCTGCTATTGTATGAGGTGATGCAAAAGAGAAAATCATGAAAGGTTTATCATAATCTGGTCCAGCCAACGCAGGGGCTTCTGCAAAAGAACTTTTTATCCTGGTAAATGCCTCCCGTGATTCTTGTGACCACTTTACCTCATTATCCTTCTTCAGCATATCTGTTATATGCCTAACTATCTCAGCATAGTTAGGGATAAACCTTCTCAAGAAATTTATTCACCCAAGGAATACTTGCACTTCTTTCTTATTTCTGGGAAAAGCAATACTGTTTATAACCTCTACCCTCTTAGGATCTATCTTCACCCCATCTTTAGTCACAATATGGCCAAAAAGCTTTCCCTCTTCTAATGCAAATAAAGACTTTTGAGGATTCAGAGAGAGACCATACCTTCTGCATTTCTCAATTTTTTTTTGCAGATTCTCAATGTGCTCAGCATCATTCTTGGAAAACACAGTGATATCATCGAGGTAGAATACCAAGAACTTGTCCTGCTCCCTGACAAAATCAATGTCCATTGCCCTCTGAAAAGTAGCCCCTACATTGATCAATCCAAAAGGCATCCGGGCATACATGAATGTACCCCATGGTGTGGTGAAAGAAGTCTTCTTTTGGTCCTCTGGAAGTATAGCCACCTGGTTATAACCAGAGAAACCATCCATCATTGACATCCTAGAAGCTCCGACCACCTTCTGCAAAATGTGATCCATTTTAGGCAGTGGGTAATTATCCTTTAAGGATGCTCTGTTTAAATTCCTAAAATCCACACACAACCTTATTTCTCCATTCTTCTTGCGTACAGGGACAAGGTTTGCCACCCATTCAGAGTACCTCAGTGGTAAAATTATTTTGGCTTTTAGCAGCTTCTTGATCTCTTTCTCAATAGAAGGCAGCAGCAGGGGATTTATTTGTCTGAGCTTTTGCTTATGGGGCTTTGCATCTGCCTTCAGTGGAATTTTGTGTTGCATAATACTGATATCAAAAGTTTTCAAATCCTAATAGGACCATGCAAACACATCTTTGTAAGACTGAAATAATTTCTGATATATCTTTTTATATTCTCCAGGGATCTTCTTGGACAATTTTTCCAATTTTGGGCTTAGCCTCAGTACCCAAATTCAGGTCTTCTACCTGATTTTCTTCCACCACTTTGCTTGGCTGCAGTGGGACATCATTCTTATCAAATAATCTCTCTAGAGGTACTAGCCCTCTAGGTACGATGTTTCCCTTCAACCGCAACACTTTGTTACTAGCCACTTTGTTCTCCCAATTTCTCTCTGAAATATCCTCGGATTCTACCTCTTCTTCATCATCAATCTCCATATTGGAGAATTATCCCACTGTTTCCAGGAATCTCTTCATCTGTTCCTCATCTTCAAATACTTGCCAGTGTTTAATGTTGTCTGGGATTGAAGGCCGATAACGCACCTCAACTTCATATCTTAAAAGGGGGTTTTGAGGTGGTCGAAATGTGCTGGTAGACACAGCAAGAGAATCATTCATCCTATTCTGTTCTCGGGGCATGAACTGGATATTGAATGCCAAGAAGAAATTTTCTACCATGTCCCAAACTTCATTCCTATATGCCCTTAGCCTAGGGTGTTTGGTCTGACACTAATTCCTGACTTGTCTGATACTAGTTCTGAATCTCCCAGAACCTTTAAAATTTGTATACCCATGCTCCTGGCTGTCTGCAATCCCAATAGAAGTGCTTCATATTCAGCCACATTATTGGTGGTTTCATATTCTAATTTGAAAGACAGTGGGACACATCTCCTTGTAGGATAAATTAATAGCACTCCAGCTCCATTTCCTTCTCTTGAATTTGCTCCATCAAAATGGAGTGTCCATATTCCTGCTTCCATGTTTTATGAGGGCTGCTCACTCTTGATCTGGCAGAAGGATGGTTCATGAGCATAGTCTTGATCTTCTTCCAGCATCAAGCATGAAAAATCTCCTTCCTTACTATAGATTGGTGAATTTACAGATTTTTCAGCCTTTTTCACCATCTTGATGAATCTAGTCTCCCTGTATAGTCTTCTCTCTTGGCCACCAAAAACTGGGATAGTGGCATATGTTAAATCTAACTTGATTGATCCGCCAATTTTTGTTCCCCGGGACCTTGATAGCAACATACCAAAGCGAGCTGGAATTTCAACCACCACTATGTCCATTACCACACTTTTTGCTGGGATTTGGGCCAAATTGATCACTAAATCCTTGATCATCCCCAAGCATTTAACTCTTTTAGAATCAAATGAGTAGAGGTCTTTATATGGACGTGTGATTTGTAAACCTAGTTGTTCCATGACTGACAGAGGCATAAGATTGTGGGAAGCTCCATAATCTAGCATACAGTTGTGTAATAGTAGGTCATGGATCACTAGAGACACATAGAAGGGAGAAGTAGAAGGATCTACCTCCTCTACATGTGGGCCAAAAACTACCATGGGTATTTCTTCTTGAAGGTTAAGACTATCTGGGATGATTGGTGCTTCTGGGGGGAGCATGAAAGATGTGACTTGAGATTAATATGCTGGATGTTTCAATAGTTCAGTCAAGGGGACTGAGATTTTGACCTTTTCAAGTTCCTTTTGCAGACTAAAAGCAGGAGGGGACCTTTTTATCACAAACTCTTTTAACTATTTATTTTCAACTGGGGGTTGGGCTTCTTTTGACACAGATTTGGCATTAGGAAAAGTGACTACTTTTGGGGAAGAAGGAATTTGATCATTAGACTGAAAGGGTTTGTTTAGAGGTTGCTTACCTTTGTCTGCAGTTTTCTGCATTGTAGACTCCTTTTGAGCAGGTGCTTCCTTCTGGGGTAGTTTCTCTTCTTCCTGCTCTTCGGTATAGGCCATCTTCCTAGAAGATCTGAGATCATATCTTCTATTGAAATGTGCTTGCATGAAATCATCAAATTGTTTACAATAATGATCAAATTCTGCCTCTTCTACTTCTCTAACCTTCTCTTCTTCTTGCAATGAGCATCCAGCTTCATCACTATTAGAAAAGGCAAGATTTGCATCCTCCAGCCTGTAGGCATTGTCCTCAGTGGAGTCATCTACTGGACCTTCCAGGTACAATGGGTGTGGCACTTGATCCTGTTGCTCCTTTGCTTCCCTTGGCAATATTTGCAAGGGTGGTTTCCTATATTGAGGATTGTAACCTCTATTTGGAGCATTCTGAAAATTTCTGAAGGCTGAATTCTTGGCTTCCAATTCAAACTTGACCATTTTCTTAATCAATTTGCTCATTTCCTCCATTTTGTCTGAGTCTCTGTCTTGGTTAGAAGTAGACACCTCTTCTTTTCCCCTTCTTCTAAGATCTTGTTCTAATTTTCCTTTTGATTTACCGGTGTAGGCAAAGTTTGCTTCCAACTCTAGTGCATCTGCCTGAGCATCATCCAGAGTAGCAGGCTTTCTTTCTTTGAGAGAGAAACCAAATTCTGAATCAAAGGCTGCTACAAAAACAACTTTAGCAGCAGTTTGGTGGGGTTTCATATCAGCAGGGAGACTCAGATACAATTTATTGAATCTCTTGATAAATTCTGACACTCCCTCATTGTGTCTTTTCTTTAGTGTATTGAACTCAATAAGGCAATTTTCATGATCTTTCTTTTCTCCCCATTTCCTGAGAAAACTGTCTTCCATGTTATCCCAGGTGGTTATAGAACGGCCAACCAATGTCTTGAACCATTTTTGAGCTTCACCATCTAGAGATTGTACAAACAGTCTTAAGACCACATCTAAATGTTCAACATTAAAGTTTTCTACAAAGGAGCAGAAAGTCTCAAGATGTTTTTGAGCATCGATTTCATTTTCTCCATTGAATCTGGGCAAGACCTTCAGATAATCTTGGGGCATATCATTCAGCACTTGGGGTAATGCCAGGGGGGCATATTTATTCATCAAAAAGGCTGGAACATTAGCCATTGGAGGAGGTGGAGGTAGTGCGATAGTTTGATGAGTCAGAGGAGGAGGTGGAAGTGGAGTGTGAATAATAATAGGAATATACTCAACTGCAACTTGAGGGGTCGAGGGGAGCAAAGGTCTATTAACAACAGATACTTCGGTTGCTTCCTTGACCTCTTCAACCTTAGGAGTAGGATGAAGACTGTTTTTACTTCTAATACCCTCTCGTGGTTGGATATCTGAATAATAATAATCAGTATCTCCCACAGTGGAGTCTGGAATTTGCAACTAAGAATCTTGAGAGGAAGAGGATGGAAAGTCTTCTGTGGACAATTCAGGAATTTGGGAACGGGCTGATTTCCTCTCCCTCCAATTTCTTCGATGTATAATCTGGTCAGGGTCAGACACTGAAGGTGTCTTTGGCTTAGACGAATCTGACCTTAGGTGTGGCTTACGAGGAGCCAGGACTGCAAATAGATTTATCAAATAACAAATGTGGAGTCACCAAGGTGAGGGATATACAACTCTCAACTCTCTGTGCTCACCTATTTGGAGAGTGAATATGATTTGTCGAGGCCCAGGGATTCTGATTTTCTTAAATTCGATCCCCGGCAACGGTGCCAAAAAGATGTTGTAGCTCCTAGAGACAGCCTAGAGTTGTGATAGACCAGTGCCTAGGACATCTTAGCATAGCAAGGAGCATATAATGTAGTGTAGGAAGTTTTCAGCTTCAGCTCACATGCTATCTTTTGTAAACAGGGAAATGAAATAGAATGGGACCAAACTCTCAGAAACTGACATAGGAAAAAGGATACTGCAGAGGCAAAATTTAGGACTCTTAATGCAAAAGCAACAGACAATTCAGAGACAGTTTACTGCAAAGCGGGTCGATTCAGAAATACTTCACAGACATAAATTATCAGAAGGTGTATGTGGTGAAAGAAATATCAAGAAGATATTAGTTAGCATTGAGCTGATACCCAGATATACAATACCACCATGCATGGGCTTACTAATCTTAGAATCCATACATGATAATAGCATTTTAAAAGCACCCTCCCAAAGCAACTAATATAGCAGAATCATGGTTCAGATGAGTAATGAAACATAATATCATGCATGAGCCATATTTAAAGCACTTGACTGATCTAAGTATGGGCATCAACTAGGATGAATCCTTACCAGAAATCAGTGAGCCACTCGCATTCCAAAACATGATACAGGAAAGATGGATGAGATGAAATGATATATTAAATAACATATAAAATAGAGCTACAGACTGTGAAATACCAAAGACCAGAATCCTCTTTGACAGATAGAACTCCTCCTCACTGAAACCCTATGGGCTTTGAGCCTTCATTCAAAAGTTTTACAAGTTTTATACAAAAATCCTTTCACTGCATAATCTTCTGATAAAAATTTGGAACCCTTACAATGCGTTTCTTCATGGTTTTTATAGGAGAAACTAGAAACATAGTAAAAGAGGTAGGTGATGAACATTTAATTGTCTAATTTAATCAAAATGGCGGAAACAGTGTCCGCCCATACTACTGAATGACTATGCTGCGCTGTTTGTACTCTGTGGCCTGCCAACTGAAATAAATGCACTGGGTAAGAATTTCTCCGGGGACACGGTAAGGCAGTAAAATCACACAAATATCCGTCCTTGCCTGGGAAGAAAACTCTGTTGAAATAAATCCTTGAGGACATTGTTTTCTGTGTATAGATCTTCTGAATGACGTGCAGGGTCTTCAATCTGGTACTCTACTTCAAAAGGCTAGGATAAGGCCCTCAAAATCTTCAGCTACTTGCCTTTAATTCTCTGTTGAACACTGATAGTCTTCATCTGTCCCATTGATGTCTTCCTCTGTGAAGTCGGCGCCTTGAATGTCCCTGCAGGGTTTGAAAATTTGAACCCTGCCTCTTAAATTGGAGTCTTGTCAATTTGGCTTCCGGGGACTTTCTTCATAATTCTGTTCTAAAATGGGTCCTTTGATGTGTGTTCTATCATAGCAATTAAGACTGTGAATCATAATAGTTCTCCGTCACTGCACACCTACACAATCCACAAGCTAGTTAAAGAAAACTATGCACGGGAAGGTGAACACAGTGGGGATGATGGCAAGGTTAATGGAAACGGTCGTGTAAACTGTGAGATGGTGAAACAACGTAGGGTGGCGGAAAAATGTAGCATGACGATGACGGGTGAGCTGATGAACGTTTGCACGGAAAAAAATCTCGTGAAAACCTTTGAATATGACCTTTGAATGCATATATTACGAGGGGTGAACGGATGTACGACGGAAAACATGTGGAATGATGATGCGGAATCCACGACGAGGTATGTAGATGATCTGGACCGTTCAATCTTCAGGCAAGATTGACGGTTAAAAACACATCAGAGGGCAGTGAAATGGTGGGCCAAGAGTACGATGGGCTTGGACTAAACATCGTGCAGCTTCGGGGTATGACGATCGTCGGATGGAGACCTTCAGATCGGACGGCTGACAGCGATATCGTTGCGCGTCCTGGGTAGAACAATAATGCGCGATTGAGAGCGGTTTCGAGGCCGTACGTTGGGATGCGTGGCGAGCGCTGAGTGGAATCGCTGGCCGAACGGGAATTACCGCCTACCGCCGAAAGGCGGTGCGATGAATACTGGGCAGTTTTTAAATAGTGGACGCGGGGCGGGGACCACCAGGCAGGAGAGATGTGGTACGTTGATCTATGGTTTGATCGGACGACCCAGAATTTTTATTCTTTTTCACAGTTAGATTTTATTTGAATTATCCTAAGATAAGTTTTTATTATCTTTAGAAATTTTTACTTACTAGAAATATAGTGTTCATTTCATTTTTTCAGAGATAACTGTTTCTTCCAGTGAATCGCCAATTGTTGTACTGTACAAAAACCCTATCCATTTTTAAATTTTAGAATAAATCCCATTTATAAATGGGTCCCATTTTTTATATCTTTATTCCTAAATAGAAATAAAAGATTCATTGATAAAAAGATACATATCACATTTTTATTCACAAAGTTTACAACCTTTTAGAATAAATTTCCGATCTGATGAGTTATAAGGCCTTTTAATCATATCAAACACATTATAAAGCCTTTATACTTAATAATAATTAAAATGAACAGTAATCGCAATCGGAAACTCGGAGAATTCTTTAAAGTTTGTTTATGCTTTGTAAAATTCCGATGCAATCGCACTCCATCGCAATCACATTTCAGATAAGTTTAAAGTGTTGTGTTTCTTGTATATATTTCCGATGCGATGCGATTCATCACAATCGCGTTTCGGAAGAAATTAAAATATTGCATTCTTTCGTTTTAAAACTCCGATGCGACGTGTTGTGGATCATTATCTGCATATCCTTTTATATTTTATTTTTCACAATTTAAAAGAGAAAAAGATTAAAAAAAAATAATATAAATGCGAAAATATGCTACAGTATGAAGTTATTTATACTTTAGTATCAAAAAAAAAATGCAATGTATTTCTTTATTTCTATATGTATGATTTGAAGGTTAAGTCCCGAGCAGCTTCCCGAGCGGAAGTGATGATCACAGAAAAGAAGCTTACGGATAAGCTATTGCGGGGGGTGAATTAGCCCGTCGATTATCAAATCCCGACCCCCCGCAGTTGACCGGTCAGATCTTGGAAATGCCGTGATCAACGACTGGGATTTATTACGGGGGGTATGGATCAAACTCTTCCGCCGTACTCACAGACCCCCCGCAATGACGTCATCAGCCGAGATGGAAAACAACTGTCATCCACTTTCAACTGCTTTTCCACGTCATTCCTACATTTATTATGGATTCCCGTAGCCTATAAAAGGGGTTCTTCCATCCCATTTTGGTTTATATGTGACTGTTTTCCCTTTTTAACCGCGTCTCGCCACCTTTGCATTATCCGTTGCCCTGCGAATTGCTTTCGAATTCTTGTCAGCCATGGCCAAGCGAAAATCGTTGTCTGGTTCATCAAGTCTCAATCCCCTCTTGGATAGCGAGAAAGATGTTCATGATACCGCGTCGTCCGTCAACCACCCCCTATTGCATTACCAAGTAACCCTGAACACTGACAAGTCCCCTATGTTCTCTGCTATGAAAAGTTCGGGTGTG
>JAXQQM020074061.1:0-12232 GCA_034641835.2 Pinus albicaulis
TCATCTACCTCTTCCACTGGTCTCCACTGAACTGATCATGCACTGTAGTGAACTGAAGTGTTCTTGAGTTGACTAATGAGTTAATATTTAGTGAATTAAATATTATTTAATTCACTCCACTCATATCTAGTTGATTAGTTAGTTAACTAATCCCAACTAGTTCAACTAAAACAAACAGAATACAACTCCACTATCTGTCCCGTTAACTCCTCCAAAACTTCTGCCACTGAAGTCTAACTGAAGCCAACCATGCAAGATGCCATCAAACCCTAGGAACCACGTGATTCCTTGTGTCAGTTGCATGAGCCACCTCCATGACTCAAACTGAAGTGCGCCAAGAGAGTAAATTGTTGTTTATAGTCAAAATATTATTAAGGGTAAATAATATTTGACTTCCATATTTTTAGGAGATCAGTCTAAAAATAGCCTGGGTCCTAAAAATTAGGGTCTCATCTATTTTTACCGACATGTCGCATACTCCAAGAATCTCCAAGTAGAATTCCCAAATTATGCTCCGTATGTCTAAAAATAGACGTAGTCTAAAAATAGACTTTGCGCCAGAATTTGCATGCGGGCCCACTTAGTGAAGGCGACTTCATTTCACTAAGCTCCATCATCTTGCTGCATTTCGCAGCCCCAGCTAGCCACCGTAATGTATATAAAGTCCAAATTTTGAAAGATTTAAATCTAGGTGAAAACGGTGACACGATCAATATGAGTGATGATCAACCAGCCCTTACGTTTGGTCCAAAGATAGAAAGGAAGTTTCAGGAAGGCATGGTACCCCCTTTTTATATCACTCTCAATATCCACGACAAGATCCTTCACAACGCAATGCATGACACTGGGGCCTCACACAACTTGATGCCTAAGGTAGTTATGGAAATATTAGGCCTAGAGATAACCCATCCTTATAAAGACCTCTATTCATTTGACTCTAGCAGAGTAAAGTGTCTTGGCCTGATCAAATATTTATGTGTGAACTTAACCCATATTCCAACCAAATGTATGGTCATGGATGTTGTAGTGGTAGATGTGCCACCTAAGTATGGCATGTTGCTTTCAAGGTCATGGGGAGCCAAGCTGCACGGTATAATGCAGATGGATGGGGCTTATGCCACAATCCCTGTCTTTAGCCAGCTTAGGAGACTGTATGAGAGGCACAAATGAAGTTTATGGTTAGAAACCCTGAAAAACTTGAAAATTCACCTCTGTACTCTGTACGTACAGATCTGGACTCCTTTATCCTTTACAATGATGAATCCATAGACGAGCCAGAGCTAGAAGACAGAGATGAAAACAATAGAGTAGAGCCCATAGATTTTAACATAATGGCCACTCTAGACTTAGAAGAAAATGAAGAAGAAACCTTTGGATAGTGCACTGAATCTGAAACTCAGAGTAAACAAGAACAAGACTAAAAACAACTGACTAGTCATCTCTCTAAACTCCATACACATCATGAAGAACAAAATCCCCCATACCACGATGTAGACCCCATATTACAACATAACAATGAAACCAATATTAGGGAGGAAAATGATGATAAACCTGAAAATGATCCCTTATGGAGAATGAATTTCGATGGGTCTTTCACTAGAAAGACTGCAGGAGCGGGAGTGTGGTTACATAACACTGAGAGTGACTATGCTGAGAGTCATGCCTTCAATCTAAACTTCAAATGTACAAACAATATCGCAGAGTATGAGGCTCTCATCCTAGGCTTGAATCTATTGAAAAAACTAGGAGCCCGTAGGATAGCTGTACATGGAGACTTTAAGTTAATCATAAAACAAGTGAACGGAGAGTATACAGCTAAACACCCTAGATTGAGAGCATACAGAAATGATGCTATGGATTTATTGAAAACCTTTGTGGAGTATGAACTTGTTGTTGTTCGTAGGAGTCAGAACATTGTTTCAAATGGATTAGCCTGCATAGCTAGTTCATATCATGAAGCACCTAGTGACAAAAAAATCATCATTCAGACAAAATATAGACTTGCAATGCCTGATAATGAGAAATATTGGCAGGTCTTTGAGGGGGACAAGCAGATAGAGGATTTCCTGATTGGCAGGAATGCGTTTGAATTCTCTGATTCAGACTCTAAATCTGATGAAAGCTGCCTGAAGGAAGAGCCCCCCGATGAAGAAAAATCACCCCATAACGTAGAAATAAACTTGTTAACTAAAGAACTTGGAACTCAAACCGAAGAGTATAAGGACGTAGAAAAAGAGGAAATAGAGGTGCTGCAGTCAAAAGATAAGAATATACCCAGAGGGCTGGCACATTTAGAGGAACTTTTTGATTTGGCGACGTAGTGAAGAAATCCACTATAGAACTCTCAGACTCAGATGTCGAGGAATGCAACATAGGCACTGAAGATAAGCCTAATATGATTAAATTGGCTAAGTCCTTGCCCGCAGACATGAAAAAGAAATATATTGACTTATTTAAAGAGTTCAGCGATGTATTTGCCTGGAGCTATGAGGACTTAAAGGCCTACGATACAGACATTATACAACACAAAATCCCTTTGAAAGAAAACCAAAACGCTTCAGACAGAAACTTCATAGAATTAACCCAAAAAAACCGCCTCTAGTCGAAAAGGAAATCAAGAAGATGTACGAGGCATGAATTATAGTGCCTGTGAGGTTCTCCGATTGGGTTTCCAACCTTGTAGCTGTGAGAAAGAAGACAGGTGAGATCAGACTGTGCATCGATTTCAGGAACCTTAACAGAGCCTCACTTAAAGACAATTAACCCTTACCAAAGATGGAACACATCCTGCAGAGGGTAGTTGGCTCAAAAAGGATCTCCCTGTTAGATGGTTTTTCAGGCTATAACCAAGTTTTAGTACTCCCAGAAGACCAACTCATGACAGCTTTCACCACTCCGTGGGGCACTTTTATGTACGTAAAAATGCCTTTTGGGCTAATGAACGCTGGTGCGAACTTCCAACGAGCAATGGACATAGAATTTTCGGAGGAAATAGGGCACTTCATTGTCATCTATTTGGATGACATAACAGTCTATTCCAAGACTAATGAGGAGTACCTAAAACATCTGAGAAGATTTTTTGAAAAATGTAGAAGGTTCGGTCTGTCTTTAAATCCCAAGAAGACTGTGTTCGGGCTTCAAGAAGGTAAGCTTCTTGGCCATATTATATCAGAGAAGGGAATTAAGATAGACCCGCAAAGAGTTGAGGGAATACTACAGATTACCCACCCGAGAAACATAAAAGAGTTGCAGTCCTTTATTGGGAAAATTAACTTCTTAAGGAGGGTTATTCCCAACTTAGCTGAACACCTCAGGGATATGACAAACATGCTGAAAAATGTGTAGGGGTTAAGTGGACTGTAGAGGCTAAAAAATCCTTTGAATTAGTTAAAATTGCACTCACTCGGGTACCTATCTTAATCAACCCAGATTTTTCAAAGGATTTCCTGATATTCTCTTTTGCCTCCGAGCATATAGTGGCTGCAGTTCTGCTGCAGAAAAATCCAGAGGGAATGGAACAACCTATTTCTTTCTTCAGCAAGGCTCTGAGGGATGCACTGTTAAAATACAACATAATGGAAAAACAAGCCTATGCCTTGGTAAAGGCCTTAAAATACTTTAGAGTGTATATACTGCATTCTCACATCATTGCCTACGTCCCTAACATAGTGGTAAAAGACATTTTGTCCCAAGATCCTGATGGAAAGAGGAGAAAATGGATCGCTGTAATATTAGAGTATGACCTGGAAATAAAACCCACAAAACTGATCAAAGGTCAGGGATTAGCTCAACTAATGGCTGAATCTAACTTGCAAGCCATTGACATAAACATGGTATATGCCTTGGATGAACATGAAGGATTGCCTGATCCTGCAGTTGAAGAACAATTTCAAAACTCTCCTTGGTATTCTGATATCCTGTATGTACTCACAAACCTCAATGCCCCTCCTGATCTATCAAAGACTAAGGCCCGGTTTCTGAAGTTAAAAGCCAGAAAATATTGCATACTGAATGAATGTTTATACTGGAAAAATGAAAATGGTCTATTGCTTAAATGTTTTCCTGAAACTGAAGCAGAGAGGATTAAACAAGAGTTCCATGTAGGAGAGTGTGGAGGCCATTTAAATTGGAAAGCCACTGCTAACAAAATACTCAGATCTGGCTATTACTGGCCTACACTTTTCAATGACATCCATAAAATGATAATTTCCTGCCATAAGTGCCAGATTTTTGAGGGCAAAAGAAAGCTCCTCCCTTTACCATTACAACCCATTACTGTTGAGGCTCCCTTTCAATAATGGGGCCTAGATTTCATAGGAGAAATACACTCTGCTTTTTCTACACAAGACAAGTGGATCCTTACAACCACATACTATTTCACAAAATGGATAGAAGCCATACCTTCTAGGAATGCCACAGATTCTGTTATCATTAAGTTCCTAGAAGACCACATCCTCTCTAGATTTGGCTGCCCTAGAAAGATAATCATTGATAATGCTGCTGCTTTCGGATCCAAGAAAATGATTGATTTTTGTCACAGGTATTAGATAGCACTCGGTCATTCAACTTCTTATTGCCCACAAGGTAATGGGTTAGCTGAATCATCAAACAAGAGCTTGGTGACCATTATCAAAAAGCTGCTTGAAGAGAACAAAAAGTCATGGCATAACAAGTTAGTGCATGCTTTGTGGGCCGACAGGCTAACAACAAAGAAATCCATTGGAATGTCACCATATCAACTTGTTTATGGAACAGAGGCAGTGTTTCCTACCAGCCTAGGGGTACCAGTGATTAAACTAGTCCAAGAGATTCAGACAGAAGAGGACAGTATGGTAAGGAGGATAAATCAAACAATTCATCTCCAACAAACAAGAGAAGAAGTCTATAACCGAGCTCTAAAAGTGTAGGAGAATATAAAGAAGTTGTTTGATAAAAGAACAAAATCTTGTGACTTCAAAATTGGAGATAAGGTTCTAAAATGGTACTCTAGGAGAGAAGACAAAGGAAAGCATGGCAAATTTGACAGTTTGTGGCAGGGTCCTTACATCATCCAATCCACCATTGGTCCAAATGCCTTTTTTCTGCAAGAGCTAGATGGCACAGATCTGTTTGGGGGTCCTGTCAATGGCAGGATGCTCAAGCATTACTACTACTAATTTCCAATTTACAGTTTTTCATTTCCATTGTAAATACCATTGCAATGTTTTGTTTTCAAGAAAAAGAGAAAATGTTTCAAAAAAGAGAGAAAGAGAGGTTCATATATGATCAAAACTTGAACCTCGAAAGTGCAAAATATTGGCTCTAATATGATCAAAATTTGAGCCAAAGGAAGTAAAGAAGCTGGTTCTAATATGCTCAAAGTCTAAACCAGCAAAGAAGAAAGAAGAATAAGATCTAACAAGCCCAAAACTAGAGCTGAAGTGAAGAAGAAAGTGACTCTAACAAGCTCAAAACTTGAGTCACAAAGAAAGGAAGGATGCTTCAAAGTTTCAAAATTTCAAGCCTTCAAAAGTTTGTTTTCAATTTTCTGCAATTTCAGTTCATGAGCAGCTGTCTTTATGCCATTGATCCACAACAAACCAGACTGTCTAATCCTGGTTTGACTATTTTTAAATTTTTGTTGTAGAATGTAGAGAAGAAATCTGCTAAACAGTTTAATCCTAGCGAATATAGTTTAGGTAGAGAAGATATGAGGCCAACTGTTTAATCTGGTCTCATGGAGGAATAAGGGTAGAATTAGACTAGTTTTTTTTTTTTTTTTTTTTTCAATAAGAAAAAAATGATGAAGAAGGTCTGCAAATTCAAATGCACCTTGAAGAAAGAATGTTAGGATTGTAGGATGGGTAGGTAGATTGTTTGGGGAATGTTTTATGCTGATTAATATCCATCATGTTTGTAACAGCTGAATCAAAGAAGAGAAGATGGTTCAAATATTAGGCATCTGGCCTACTTCCCAAAGAATATTCCTGAAGTTCTTGACACCTTCAAGAAGATGCCATCCCCATGTGGAGCCACTGTTAGCCACCTATGAATTTTTTGTCAAGCAAACAGGTGGCTAGATATTTTTCTGAGCCTTCAAGAAATACATTCCCTCTGAAAACATATCATTCTTGAAGCCTTTTTGTGCCATTTTCCTTAGAAAATATCTTCACTGCTATTTCCATCAAGAAGTCCTCACTGTCTATGAAAACATTATGCTCAGAAAAGCCTCCATTTGCCCCCTTTTAACCTTTTTTCCCCTTCCCAAATTTCCCCTTTTACCCCCAAAAAATCCCTTCCTAAGCCTACTAAATCATCCCATCTCCCCTTTAAACCTTACAAACACCCTTTGTTTGGCTTAAAAATCACTTTTTCTTTCTACCGAAAACCCTTTTAAGCCTCAAAAACCCTCTTTTTGGCTTAAAAATCATCCATTTTACATATAAAAGGCTTAGCCCCTTTTGGCCCAGCCCCTAACCACTTCCCCTCCATGAAATCGGGCGCGGAGACCAAGCGCTAAACCCCACAAGGCTAATCAGAATCAGAAGTTGGGATGGAGTGCTTTTTCTTTGTTAATCGAAAAAGCTCCAATGCGAGAAGATTTGTTCTATCGGACGTGGGCACATTATCCACCGTTGATCTTTATAAGATCTAATGGTCCACGCTTATATCACCACGCTCGTTGCATTGTTCCTTGTTACCCTCCAATGGCCATCCCCACCGTTGATTCCCCTTTTATCCAACGACCATCGCACCACCGCGCCCATCGCCAATTGGAAGTTTTATTGTGCCACCCTCCGATTCCCCGATTGGCCGATCTTTGATTTGATCTTGGCCATTGAATCCACAAGAACCAACGACCACGATTTTCTCTCTCTCCACCCCGTGTTCCCCGATTGGTCACTCCCGATCCAATCGTGACCGTCGATCTTCCACCGATCTGATGGTCCATATGTAATCGCTCCTTCACACCATTGGAGTTTTGGCCCTTGCCTCCTCTGGTTCCGATTGAATCTCAACCGTCCGTCCCATTCGAATAGATGACCAAGATTACTCCCATGCATTCATATGGCCCATTTACCTCTGCCTCATCGTTAAATATCCACCGTCGATCCCAAGGATCCAACGGCTAGGATTCTCCCCGCTCATTAACCAGCCCCTCCACTATTGCTCTCCCTCTCCAGATCTCAGCCGTTCATTCGCAGATTGGATGGCCTGTTTGAAACCACCTTCGGCTTGACCCCACCTTACTGACCGCACACGTTCCCATATCGCGCTCCATCTCCCACCGTCGGATCTCATAGTCCCAGATCTAATGGCCAGCATCAATATCGCGCAACTTTGGCGTCCGAAGTTTAACAGTTTAAATTCACGCGATATGGGTGGTTTTATTTCGCCACGTGTCAAGCGGCGGACCATATCGCGTGATTTCGGGAAAATTTCCAAACCCGCCTTTTTCCGCGCGAAAACAACGAATTTTATCCTAAAAACCAATTCCCCCTTTTTGTTCCCGAAAGTCTATCTAAGGATCACGACCGTTGATCTGTACAGATCAATGACACTCATTACATCGTGTTCTCCATTCACATTTTCTCATCACACTACCATGGAGTTTCATCGGATCATCTCAGCCATTGATCTCCTCCTAAGATCTAACGGTCCATGTTAAATTTCCCTCCGCCCACGCCAGGTCCCACCATTCAAGCCCATTTCATTGCATTTTAATTCATTCCCTTTGTATTTCATCCAAAGGTCGAAAATGAATGTTTTACATTAAAAACCTTTGTAATCCGCTTACATTAAAACATTTATGTTTTACATTAAAGGTTTATTGCATATCGCCAAACCTTCTAAAGGCCGTCCATCAGTAAATCACCAATCGTCGATCACCACCTCCAGATCTGATCGAACGGTCCATAATCATTCCTCCACCAAACCTCCATCAGATCAGATTTTCACCATTACACTGCATTTTTCAGCCGTTTTCCCTTGCATCCACCGCATTCATCTCTGTTGCGCTTCCATTCTCACAGCCTTCCACTGCATCCATCCTCCCTCCTGCATGGATTTCTTAACATGTTTGTGTGTTTTGCAGGGTTACAGGCAGTGGAAACTGCCATGGCTCACAGTCACTGTCATAGTTACACAGAGCAAAGAGAAGGCCATGTTCAGAGCCTGAGATTGCAGAGAAAATGCCTAGGGAGGTTTTGGAACGTAATTTTTCATTAAAGAACAGTGTCTAACTCTGTAAAACCATCCAACGCCATTAAAGCTCCATTTTCACAGAGAGAGACAGTTAATGAAGCGGTAAAGAATATCAGTGAAGAATTAAGAGGTTTAAAGCATGTTATTGAAGATTTTAAGCTCTAATACAATGCTTAAAGGGCGAGTGTACCAAATTGGAGACCTTATGATTCACACAGGAGGCATAATGAGGCCTAAAGCACAGAAAAAAATATTATCAGTGTCTCACATCAGCAGAAGGTTGTTTCCCGTGAAAGGACAAGTTCCCATACTGTTTTGTATTCTACATCGAGCTCCAAAGAAGATCTACACCTTGACAGAAAGTCCTAATGCTGCCAGAGCATTTGTAATGTAGTATGGCAGACCTAAAGTCATTTATCTGACTTTTTTCTTGTCTCCAGAGTACTACAGAGTACTACAGCTGAAAGTACATCAAAGAACATACCTGGAGTTAATATCAGCCTGTCGAAGACCACTCTTTCACCCAAAGAGTATTGAAGATCAATGCATAGATATTAAAACAGAATGGGCCTCGAGCCTTCCTTCTACTTCTATTTTAATGTTTCATTTAAGTTCATCTACCTCCTCTGCCTCCCTTTCAGCTATAAGAACTCAAGAAAAACACATTGTAAAGGTTGTTGTTGGTTGTTGATCGGATATCAGTGAATTGTAAGTCGTTTCTCTTGAGATATAGTTCTGTGTTTAAAGTTGTAAGATAGGCCGAGGAAGATGATTTCAGACTGAATATCAAGCTGTTGGAAAATGTTGTATATGACTGGTGTTGCTCTTTAATATGACAATCACATTTCTTTGGATACTGATTTAAAGAAGCGGTGATGTGTTCTACCTTTGTCTCTGTTTTCCTTCTATAATTCATTTCATTTCATTTCTCTGGTAAGAATCAGAAATCTGGCTTAGGATATACCCTTGCATGGTACCCTAACGCTCCTGCTCTTCTTATCTTTGATGTTTTCTACTGATTGTGCTATCTAAGAACTAATTCAAGATAATTTAACGAGTGTAGTAGTTGTTCTTTCTTTGCTAAATAATGTATGAATTTATGAATATGTTCTTAGATGTTCTTGTCTGGTTTTAATTGAAAGAATGGGGATACTGGGACTTTATAATGCTGATTTTGTCTCACTAGGGTCTTTTTCAATCAATTGAACCTTTCTAAGTTCCCTTAAGTTGAATTTCGAAGCATTGAAAGTTCAAACCCTTTCTCTGATCTCAGGCTTCACCTTTGTGTTTAAATCTTAAGTGTTTCTTGTTGTCTGAAGAGTTAACCTTTTAGGGGTTGGATCATAGGTGTTTAATGGCATGCCCTATCCCTAGATCTGCTTCCTAAGTGGTCACCTTGGAGGTTTCCTTGTCATTCACCTTCATTCCCTGTCATTTCGAACCACACTATCATCTTTAATATCCACTGTTTTAGATGACTAGCCCAATTGAAAGCCTTGGATACTGAATAGCAAGTAAAACCTTTTATGATTCCATTGCCCAATGGTTTCGAGTGTTCTCTAAGTTATCTCTCCTTTGCCTAAAATCCTCTTTTCTCACCCTTTTTCTTATATTGAACCCTTATTTCATGTTTCCCAACAACCAAACAGAAAAACAAAACAAAAAAAACTGTGTGCCTTATAACTAGCCTAATACCTTCAAATCAAGCTTCAAAGACATATACCTTTGCTTTTATAGAGAGATCCCTCTCTGGACCCAGAAGGGCTAGATCCTGAGGTCCCAAAGTGGTTTTGATGTTGTCTTATTTTTTGGTATTGCAAAACTTTCCAAAACATAGGAACCCCAACACATAGTACTGATAGTAGCATTCCATCCGTAAATGCAACTTTTGTGGTGGTTGATCAACCCTCCTGAGTAAAGCATGAACTTCTCAGGAATGGTTTTGAATCTCTGAGCAATGATAGATGTTGCTCCTCCCATCAAGAGGGTATCGTCAACAAATTGTGAATGGTTGATGTTCTTGACGCCGTTGCTGAACTTGATTCCAGTGATGAGGCCCACCTTGCACTTATGATCCAAGGCTCTGCTGAAGGATTCAACCATAAGGATAAAGAGGAAAGGGGATAGGGGACAACCTTGTCTTAAGCCTCTAGATGATTGAAAGAGTTTTCCAGGCCTACCATTGACTAAGGGAGAGATCCAAGGGCTAGAGATGCAAGCATTAATGAGGTTGATGAAATCAAGGTCAAATCCCATAGTTTTGAGGACAACAAGAAGAAAGGAGTGTCTAACTCTATCAAAAGCATTAGCGAGGTCAAGTTTAAGGATATAGCCTTTTTTAGATATAGAACTGCTAGAGTGAATGGCTTCCTGAACTAAAAGGACGAAGTCAGAGATTTGTATATGGGAGATTAAAACCCCTTGATTTTCAGAAATGAGGGAGGGGATATGAGGCTTGAGGCTGGATGCAAGAATTTTGGTTAAGATTTTATAAGAGGAATTGCAGAGAGAAATGGGTCGAAATTTAGAGAAGGAGGAGGGGTGGGTTTCTTTGGGGATAAGGGAAAAGAATGTGGAGTTAGTGAAGCCACCGATCTTCTTCTTTCTTTGCACCCACTGAATTATTTTGAGAAGGTATTTTTTGATAATTTCCCAAAAATTTCAGAAGAAATTGATGGAGAAGCCATCTGGTCCCAGGGACTTATCTGGATGCAGGGACCAGATTGCTTGATATATTTCATCCTCTTCAAAGCTTTTTGTGAGAGAGTTGTTGATATCTTCCTTAATGAGCTTGGGCATAAAATTAAGGAGATCGGAGCAGTCCTCCGGGACTGTTGTTTTAGTTAGTATATTTTTGTAGTGATTGTAAGCAGCTACCTTGATACCTTCTTGATCATTGTAGACTTCACCTTCATCATCAGTGATAAACGAAATGTTGTTCCTTGTCTTTCTTACCGTGGCTTGATTATGGAAGAAAGAGGTGTTTTTGTCACCAGCCTTGAGCCAAATATTTCTTGACTTCAATCTACATTTCTCCTCCTCGTTTCTATTGGCTCTGTATAGATTCCAGTATAGGCGCTTTTCCTTATCTTGCTTGTCTTGATTTGCTCCATTTGTTTCAATGTCGATATGAGCTTCTTCTAAATCTCTTTTGATTTCGTTTCTTACTTTGTCAGGTTCCTTATAATGAATCTTGGCCCATTCTTTAACCACTGCATGAACTTTTTAAAGTTTTGTTTCCCAGATATGCATGGGGGATCCTTCAATGTGCTGCTTCCATGAACATAGTATGATCTGTCTGACCTCCAGATGATTGTTCCACAACGGGTTGAATCTAAAGGGAAGAGGTCCCAAAGAGGACTATTCTCCGAGAGTAAGAGACACTGAGTAGTGATCGGAGGATGAGAAGGATAGGATATTGGAGGAGGCTACAGAAAAGTGAGAGATAAGGACAACCACAATAAAACTATCAAGACATTCCATGATGTTTCCAGAGCCAATTCTTCAGTTGCTCCAAGTATACTTTCGATTCTTGGGTATAAGTCGACCAAGTCATGGCAATGAATTATGGATTCAAGCTGATCCCTTGATGGGTCAGAATTGAAACTGCCACCTATCTTTTTGTTAGCATGCAGAATCAGGCTTAGGTCTCCTCTTATGATAACATACTGATTACTTTCATTGTCTAGAGTGTTCGAGCAGAGTTCTTTATCCATGTAGTGGTTTGGCCCATATATATTGTATACTGTCAGTAAAATGTTATCTTGAGTACTTTGTAGATTAAATTTGATCCAATTTTGATTTTTAACAGTTGCAAGCTTTTTCCAAGAATTTTGGTTCCATATGGTGGCTATTCCTCCAGAGGCTTCTCTGGATTCCACCACGGTGCCCATGTAGCTATTCATTTTATTTATAACAATTTCCATGTATCGTTCTCCTTGTTTGGTTTCCTGAAGGAGAATAATGTCAGGTTCTTCTTGTCTAAGAAGGTCGTTTAGAGCTGAGTTTTTAGAGGGGTGCCCAAGTCCCCTGCAGTTCCAGGTGAGTC